>VYYJ01000499.1:0-56508 GCA_021029165.1 Cyphoderus albinus
GTCCCTAACTGATGACGCCGGCAGGCAGAAACGCATATATTTTATAATATTTTGGGATACAGTTGTATGTATCGTATAACATGTATACATGACGTCTTATCTTAAATTTGCCCTCACTGAGATTCTTTATTTGCTGATTTTCACCGGCGTCCGCCGGTGGCCTTTTCTTGTTGTAACATAACGAGTGACAAGTAATATCTTGTCCATAACATAATTATATGCGGCTGCCAGCTTTTACGGCTAATTTTTTTTACGTAAGTGGTCCTACGTCGACCTCAATTTTTAAGACACATAAATCTGCATATTGCGCATTTTTTAAAAATCGTATGATACTTCGATGATAGGCATACAAAAGTATTTAATTAATACACAATTTTACAGAAAGTAACGTGCCAAATTGTCATTTTACTGGCGTACTTTGAAAATATTCAGCGTGGAGTGAGTACGCAGATTAATGATCGAATACTTTGTATTCTCAAGTCATGATTCATTCATTCAATCAAGCTTTCATCATCGTATCAGTCACCAGTCACTGCATTATTCTAGTTGACTTTCTTGCTTTATTTAGGTAATTATTTGCAATTCCAAACCACATCAATAAGAGTCAGCACCGTCTTTATTACATGGCATTACAACAATAACGATTTCAATCCCATAATTTTATCGACCAGATTATTGACCGCTGTCACGTGGTTTTGTTTCTTTTGATGTGATACCTACCTACTACAAAATTCACAAAAATTCTACATTAGGTGCGTACATAAGTTTTACTTATGTTTGTGCTTGCATTTCAAATAATTAAAATTACGACTACCGGCGGCGTGATGACGCCTGCAACCGTTTAAATGTTAATTGTATTCAATAATGATTTGAAAGGTTACAGAGAGAGCCAATCCGCAAGTCGCTTCGCTTATCATTTACATTTTAACCTACCTGCGTGCTAGCTACATACCACAACAATGATAATTGGCAAAATGGCAAATGGTCGTTTGATTACTGATGTTTGTGCCAAAACAAGCATCAAGTCAATGACAACAAAATAAAACAATTTTTTCAACAAAAACGTAGGTGCCACTGATGTCAATTGATCTATTATCGGTGTACAACAACCCAACTGCTGCCAAGTAATCTTGACCTCGTGTATTTTTCCTCTCTTTATACAACAATTGTAATGCAATAAAGTGAGAAGTCCCAGGGTGCCTCTTCTAACCTTTTCAAAAGGGACAGAGGACAGAGCAAAATCCATTAAATGGCGGAATCTTGAGAAGAGCTTAAAAACTTGAGTTGTAACTTGTAACAATAGGAGAAACAAATCATGTTAGAGAATCAAAATTTCCTCAGAGTTGATACTCTCGTAAAACTTAATCTCCCAATCTTCGAACACAAAACATTATCGTCGTCCATCCGGCCGTCATTATCTGTCATTACACCGTACGATTGCACTAAAGTTTGCACAACGACAATTGCTACTCTTGACCTCGCCACCTTTCATGTCTCTCCCAATCCCAAATTATCAACATTTCGCTTAATGCACTCCTGAGAAATCGCAAGGGTACAAGATGATTATGCATTGAACATTTAATTGTCATTTGCGAAAAAATCCAAGGCAGGTATTCATTTCCAATATGTTAAGAGTCGAGCTTGATGAAGTGTGAAATAAATTGCCGTAAAAAAGTGTAACATCAAGAGCAACTAGAATACACAATAACCTTTATGCAAAAAATCGCTGTCCCAACTTTTAACAATAGCAATGTCGTAATATGTAAATGGTCGGAATAATGGACAAGTGAAATGCAGTTATAATATTAGTATAACAATCGTGGCACATTAGTGAATTATCTTATCATGCAAGAATCGTTTACTCTTAAAAATAAATAAAACAGTCATCAGAAGAACCTGTCGAGAAAATGATAATGACGGTCGCGGACTATTTGAGAATAAACTGAAAAGTTCGAAAGTACCAGCCAGCCAAAATATATTTTGCTAGACTGCGATTCTCTGATATGATTACGCAGATTACATAGAATTAGAATTTATAATACTCAAAGTGACATTGTCGTTTAAAGTCATGCTCTGTACCGAATATCAATTGAGTCATTTTCATTGAAATGCCCATTGCACTTCGATAAATTGTGTTATCTGTAACCATCTTACAAAATTCATCTTACACTTGACACACTGAAGTAATCATCAGCACTGAAAAATTGCACTTCAATTGGTTATCTGAATTGTTAAGTTGTTGATTTTACGATGCAATGAAACAATTACTCTAGTGACTTATAAGCTTTTGCCGAGAAGAATCTGCTGTAATTCATAAAATATAACAAGGACTTCGATATTCGCATTAATTTATATTGTATTTCGTGTGCTACCTAAACCAAATTGCTGTTCTTTTTCTGTCAATTGTCTGTTGATGATATGATGATATAGTAGGACTCCTGAGTTGAATTGAAATATAACTCCAATTACTGAAAGTGTAGCAAATGCGTTACCATTCTTTCCAATCAATCACGTCCCCATAATAATTAATAAATATCCTACAAGAATAAGATTAAGATTAATAATAACAGGAATTTGTATTTGCTTTTGCTTTCAGTTCACTTGATCATGCAACCTGCTTCTTCAGCAAGGCCAACTGCAACTGCTGCGCCAGCCACCTCCCTCCTCCTCCATCTCTCGATTTGATTTATTTTTTTAACAAAAGAACCAATCGACTATGAGCAACTGTGAAAAGATAGATGTAATAAAGGCCATTAATAAATCATCACTCATATCGATCCCTTATTCAAATTTGGACTTTGACAAACCTTATATATTTTTTGTTTAGGCATGTGATATTCCATCTTACTTTTTGGGAATTAAGTGACTGCGCTGTGCCAATCGTCAAATTTACCACACTGCACAACACTGATTTATTATTTTCAATAGCTCTCCCTTATGCCGGTCCCGTATTGGGAACTATTATGCATACCTATGTACTATTAATTTAATTTTAATTTTCTTGATTGAATTACAAAAGTATTATTAATTTCCGCACTAAAAATTTGTAACTACAAATTTATTGTACATTAATAATGATGAGGTTCGAAAATTCATTTCGTATAATATGCAGTATGATGACGATATCAAATGAAATGATGATAATATAATAAAATGATTGTACCGGTGACTGTGTGATTGATGAGATTATGATTATCGATTTATTCAGTTCACGTTCACCGAATGTTGCACCTACACAATTCTGGCAGGAGGAGTGAATAACGACACGTTTGGAGATTAGTTCAACATTTTTAGCAATATGGCCCGAATACTATTTATAATATTTATGGTAATATTTCATGAAATGCAAGTGCATTACCCTATTTACTCAAGTCAGCCCTTTCCAATTGTAACGTTTAGTGTTAAAAATAAACGGGTCAAGACACTACCTATGGCGAGAACAAAAAGTTTCTAGAAGGGAAATGCCAAGTTCATGTTTTCTCTTCTAGTAATAAAATGACGTCATTACCGCCACATAAAGGTCATTAATGAAATAATCGTTAGTTGGTAATTGCTGTTTAATTTCTGAAATTGACATTTTCCTACTGTTGGCATTATTTTGAATGCAATCACGCTACACTTTGTCTCAATATTGATTCTAACCAGATTACTGCGAAATCTTGTAAACGAAAAGTACCCCCTTTGTGTTAAATGGTATCACATTTTGGTTTGTCGGGATAGTCGGGAACATTCGATATTTATTTCATCAACTAAGTCAAACGTTTAGTGACAGGCCATAAAAACAACAATACAACGAAAGAGGTTATTTTGACGTGTACTTGCACTAGTAGTGACCGAAACCATGAAGGCGACCGACAGCTTCATCATTTAGACGTAACTAATCATTAGCACATTTTAAATAATAATTACCATTACCACACACATGCATTCTCATAATAAATTTAAATGAGCGAGTTGCTAATTATCTGGCTTCTGGCAAGCGGACTACTCTTGACATTGTTTTATGAAGAAGAATAGCGTGACAACGTGCGGCGCCAATATAGCACCCATAATGAGTTTACCGCTTTACATTTATGGCATTTGTCCATCTAAAATTATGTGTTGCTTTTACTACATTTTTTCGACATTTCTTTCAATAGTCCTAGTCATTCATTATTTTTTTAAAGGACGTAAAAATAAATTTGCCTCTACCAAAATATGGAAAACAACAGGTCAAATTATTTACGCTATTTCTCTCTGCGTTCTGACATTTTTATTTTAACTAATACTGCATAACATAACATACTGCATGACTTTCAGTGATCTACCAATACAAGAATTTAATTATCATTTTCTAAATAGTAACCTGAAATTACATTATATGCAGTGATATTGTTTGAACAATTAACATTCAATTCAAAGAAAAAATCATTCCAATAGACAACTTTTCTTCTCAAAATGCGCTTTTAGTCACGAATGGCACCATGAGCTGTAATAAATAAGACAATTATTTGGACAGGAATGATATCAGTTACAACCGTTGCATCACCGCCTTATTCTAATTACATCTCGTTTTCAATAACATCAGTGTCAGTCTCCACGTCATAATGAGTAGCACATCATGAGCACGATTGCAGATGCCGACTGACCGAAACAATTATAAGCCGAGGTAAAAGCATTTGACAAGCCCGTCTGTCAGCCAGAGCAGCAATTCTGCTAAAAGCGATACAAAACCGAGTACTTCATGACGCTAATGCCGTTTTTTATTGCTTAATTACATGTACGTAATATTCCAGCTAAGATATCTAATATAAAGATGTTTCAGCTTACCCTTGGTTATGCAAATGATGTCAAAGTTTACTGCACGTTTTTATAGTTTTATGACCTTAGCCTATACCCATGTCTTCTGGCTGAAAAGGAATTTCTTTTTTCCAAATTGTGAATTTTAAGACGACTATTTATGTTTGCAAGCATTGTCAGCGATTGAGGTTGATGCTGAATATCGTGTGAGGTACATGTGTAAAATCGACACAAATCATGTAATAAGAGTTCACTAGTTCACACATTACTTTTTATTTGTGCTCGCTTTATTCAGTGTTTATTTATTGGCTATTTATTAAAAATAACCTGCCTGATTTGATTTTTATACTTTTCGTATAAAAAAGTGTACTGTTTTGATAGAAATTATGATTATTGCTTGTAAGAAATGTCATGACTGTGACTGTGACACATAACTGCATCAATGTTTACTCCACTTCTTCTGTCTTCTGTTTGGTGACAACTGATTTTTTTTCTACTTTTTGACATATTTACTATATGCACATTAATAACAGTTTTACATCGACTCTGTATTGGAGCACGTGCGACAGAGTGAACGAGATGGCATTTGTTTCATAAAAAACCAGACTGAAGACGACACCCAAGAAGATGGAGCAGCAAGTTTGTCTTCAGCGCGACGCATTACGATTACGATGAAATAACAGCGAAATAGTCGTCCAATGCATTCATTCAGTAATCATTTTTGATGTCAAACAACTTTGTTGTGGATTGCGTTAAAAAGGCTAAATTACTTACACATCTAACTTGTCGTAACATGTGCCAGAACTGTTTTTTTTTTCTGATTCTAATTTACGATGATAGAAAGAAAAACATGAGAGTGATCATGTCTATTTATGAGAAGTCCGATTTGAACGCTATTAATGCAGCTATTTGGTTGCTCTTCTTACTTTTTTTACCTTGTCCTAGTTCGTTCCCTTTGTTGCTCTCGTAATTTTCACAAAAAAATCGTGTGCGTGAGTGAAGTGAACACATACCACACTGTACCGCTGCGTTGTTCCTTTTTGCCTTTTAATATGACTTTCCCTTTCTATAGATTAAATAAATTAAATGGAGTTTGTATCGGAGTACATTAATTTCATTAATTTGTGTGTTCATTCATCTAACCAAATAAATGACAAACTAATAACATCCAGTGTCACTCAAAACAATAATTGTTATCCATTTCATCGTTTAACAACAATTTGTGTAAACGAAAACTTGACGATTAAAATACCTTATAATTGCATAATTTGATTAATAGCTTTTTCTAATTAAGTTGACATTAGTTTTTGCATTCTTGTGTTTTGCTGATTTTCGCTGTAAGCAATGCGCGGCCAGTTTCTGGTTGCACATAGATTGGAAATGGGGGTTGATTAATCACAATTTCGTAGGTAGGACAAGCCTTTACTTTTGTGTTTGTGATAGTGAGATCAATTAATTAAAGTAATTTAAATCTATGTTAAAGATTATCCTCGTTTTTGTGATCTAAAACAAACAAAGGACAAAAAATGCAAGCAATTATGTGCTACATAAGCTACAACCATAAAGCATATCGATCTGCATTACTGGTTTACAAAATTGCGTCAACACGACAAGTCATTTATAATTTGCGGCATCATGTGTTAAATCTACGACATCGTCGGTATCATTAAAAATGTCTACACTCCACAAAAATTGCTTAACAAGTGTAGAGCAGAGTCAGTGAATTTTGACTTTAAACAAGGCAGCTCATCATTTAGTAGCCTGTTTATTTATTGTGTTTAACTACTTGTGCTGGTACATTTTTGACAATAATTTAACCAGATCAGAAGCAGGTGTCTTCTCATTCACGTGCAATATTCATTCAACTCACAGTCACAACAGGGAACCTCATAATTACAATCTCTGTTAATTAAATGCAATTATTAGAGCATTGCTTATTACAATGCTGCAATGTCAAAGATGTCTTTTTAGACTAGCATTGCGTAACCTGTTTAGTGGACATTATTCATTCATCCTATGTCTGAACTATGTGTAACAGAAATGAATGACGATTCGTAACGCAATGCAATGAACTTTGTTCGAGCAGAATATAAACGATTGTAAAGTACAGAGCATAAGGTGGTAAATTATTTACCCTTGTTTTAATTTTATTATGCTTTTGTAGCATATTCCTGCTTAATCTTTGATAGGTAAAGTTCAGATTAATTATGGCATTGCTTAGCAAGTTTAGTAGCATTGGAGCTTGACTTGTTGCAAACTTGAATTATGAGCACACAAAATGTTAATCATCACTCCGTTTAGCATTACAATCCATTTTCAGTAATTTTTCCCATTGATTTTTATCTTTTGTGTTATTCACACACCACCTCCTTGTAAAAATTACGATCAGTCAGCAAAGCATGAAAACGCTTAATTTTGATGATGGTTATTATCTTTCCAAATTAAGCTGAGCATTTTTATCTGTATGCTTTATGTGATCTGCATACAAAAGTAAAATAACTTTTCTACTCAAGACCAACAATCGGATTAAGTAACACCTTTCGTACGCTTTTTTCCATTTTTTTAATTCTTCCTTTTCAACCGAAAGAATAAATACTATATTTACATTATATCATATCGTATTACACGATAATGTTTATTTTAATTTCACTTTCACGAATCAGCATTAAGAACGCTGCATCAATTTTAAATGTTCCTTCATTTAAAACATGTGGAAATGAGCAGGCTTGTTTATAACCACTTAAGTTAAATACATTTTACAGCTACACAATTTTCAAATCACAGTCAGTCAAGAAACAGGCAGTATTCTATTATCAATTATGTTCGCAGCTAGAACCTTTTTTACTATCAAAATATCCACATTCCTTAAATATGTTTAAATAGGATAAAGGTTTCATAAATAAACAAGGTGAGGCAATCGGAGAATCATTAAAAAATTAATAAATGTGACCACCCATCTGACGTACAATACCACTGCAGGCAGGGTGAATTCATGAGTAGAAAAGATACGAAGTGACCACACAGAATTACCTCAGCTTAATAATGATGATCGCACAACTCAATACGCAAAAATCAACAAAGAGAGGAAGTCCTAATGTTTATCTGGATTTGCATAATGTTTATCTTCATCACGGCCACAGTATTTTTCTTAAGAATCATTAAAAGGATTATCCCATTCTTTTAAAGGTTGGGTTCCCCCATTCACTCAAGTTTACTGAAAAACACCATTTTGATGATTCTCGCAAGACTACGAAACATACAAGAAAAATTGCCTGTTGTGAAAGCCTTTTAAAATAGTTTTTGTTAATAAACGAACAAAATAATACGAGAAAAACTTTTAAGAATTTAATTTTCAAACTTTTCGCTGGGCTGCCTAACTGACCTGTGCAAAACTCGTTACTCGTCAAAATTACGACCATCATTAACTGTGGGTAAAAAGCCCACGTTTGTCACCTGCCATCACCTAACTCATTTTATCATACCTCTGCGAATTTTTTTGTTTCTACTAAAAGGAGGGTAGGGCATATTGTGTAATATTACTGATTTTTTGAGTGATCACAAGAACATATTTAAGCAGGTCCCATTGAAATATTCACATTCCCATTACGCGTGCTGCATTCCCATTACTTTATAGAGTATTCTGCAACTTCAATCGCAGAAAACAATATTTCCATTTTATGCACATTAAGTCGACCTGCCGACCCGAGTAAGTCATTGAAGAAATAAAAACGCTGTGTGAAAGCCCAAAAATGATTTTTTTTATTTCTGTCTGCTGCTGATTATAAATAATAATTGCTGCGAGACGAATAGATTTTTGATGCTGCAACGAGAAGACACAGTTTCTTGTATGCTGTAATTCGAACCAAGTCACCTCTTTTACGTAATTTACCGAACAATTCATCTTAACTGTAGCGAAGGTGGTACAAGTTGTTTCCCAGCTTCTTCACGGTTGGTCAAAGCGAGCTGAGTTGGTCATCATTATGTTTCCCAGCTTGATATTAAATAATATTTTACCTTACCTTGCAGTTGTATCGTACATTGTTAACAGCTACAATAATTATAATTCGAGAATCAAGAACGAAATGTTTATTTTATTTACCACAGGTTGAAAGCAGATTGCTTTATTCTCCAAGAAAATGTGAAATATGATCTCTGAAATTTGATACTATTATTTCAAGAGTGTGTGCGTGTTGTGAGACTGGCGCAGCAAGCAACTACTGTTCTACATACCATCATTCATCACAATTTATCAACAGTCAAACACATTAAAAATAAAAATACGTCGTGCGTTATTAAGTGGCATTTAGCAGCATTCTATTATTGATTTTCATTACTTCATCAAACATGTTCTCTGATTCTTGCAAGATCAGGCTGCTGAACCCCTTTATATTATGTACAGTACAATTATAATTATGACGTCGTCTTTTAGGCGGTTTTGTCGACTGACGTAACAATGTCATCAAATATACAGGAATGTAATTTGAGAAGAAGTGTAGTAGTGAGCTGCATGAATTACGATTACGATTGCTCGATTGGACACGAGAGCTTCAGCAGGAGATAACTATTAATTGAAAATGCATTTAATTAATGCTGCTTATATAAGTAGAATCTTAGTAGCTTTTAGACTGCTTCCTGTATTGTTTAATACAAAATTACTCTGTGGTAAAAAAGCATAAGGCGCGTACATTTTCTTTTATGCACGAACGTTCATATTACAATTACAACTTTACTGTTTATGCGTCATTAAATCGATTCNTAAATCGATTCAATCAATTCGATGCAATTTGATTGAACAATGCAATATATTGGGTTTTATATAGGTAAGTGAACTCACTCAATCTTAATTGCTGAATCCATAAAATATAGCTTTAAAAGCTGCTTTGCAAGTAATTAGTTAAATGCAAGATGTCGAATTCCCCCCAGGTTCCCTCCATCCATAATCTGCGACCATGGAATGTCGACGACCAGCACATTGCACAGGGACGATTTCAATTTCAATGACCAAATAAATTCATTAACACCACACCGACTCTCATTCATGGGTCCTTCATTCAGCCACTTTATCTTGCCAATTACAAATTGCAAGTACCATTGTAATATTAATGAAGTATAAAAATTATCTGAGTGCAATTTTTATTCAATTTAAATTGGAAAAGTGTGCGACCAGATGCCAAATTGGTGGCCAGCTAAACGTCAGGGTGGCGGTGGCATCAGACAAATGAACGAAAAAATGATGAATGATTAACGTTAAGAATATTTCAAACAATTTCAAGCATTATGTTATATAAATATTATGTTATATAAATATTTAATCATTGTGATGCTTTATTCGTTCAGATTAACCTCCTCCCCATTCTGAAGCATCGCTAACAAAAAGAGCAAACGCTTTTTTATTCACCGATTACATTAATAAAAAAGCGTTTTTAGTATTTAAATAAAATCATTTCAATTTTATATTCATCTATCTCATTCATCCACCTCCTTAAGAAATAACCTGCGACAGCGACAGTTGGTCTAGGCTTTCATCCAACTGCAACTCCAAAAAAATAACATATCGCTATCAGTGTGTCTCAAGACCATCAGGTCACGTACCACTCTTTATCTTTACAGCTCATAAAAAATATAAAAATCGTATGGCTAAGTGCAATAAGTATTGTATTGTTGTACAAAGGCAGGATCGTTGACCGAAAGAAACTTGACAAGTCAGAGTGCACTATGACTGAATAGAAAGGTGAGACGAGGGAGGGGGAAGTCTATTCGAGAGAAAAAATGTTAATCGACTTTTCGCAGTGCCTCCAATCCAAATACTGACGTCATGCATTATACAATATGTCTGTATGTACGTACTGAAGTGTCTGATCTACTGCTCTTCCACATTGCATCGCCGCCGCCATCACCATAAAATAATTTAATAGTATAAATAATACTTTGGCTTTGGTCATTCTCCTAATTTCGTTGCAAACTCGATCAACTTATAAAAGATGATGAAGGAAACTCGTAAGAAATCAAGAGAGCTGCGAGTGTACAGCTTGACTTTTGAACTCTCTAGCAAAAGCTGAAGGGTGCAAAACTAAAAGCGATTTTGGTAGTTTCTTTTCTATACCAGTGCTGCTAAATGCTGAAAACGTTAGAGTGGTTGACATTATTCTAAATTTCATTAATCATATTGTGCATCATAATCAATAAATACATAGAGGAAAGCACATTCACCACACTACAGAGACTAGTTACACATTGTCGTAAAATTACAGTGCTGTAAAGCAATCATTTTCTTCTTTCTGATTATCCAACAAGTGAATGCATTGGATCAACATACAAAAAGATTATGGGTAGCTCCGTGTGTAGTAAGTTCGTAGCTCTCCATTTTTGTACTGTTTTAGTGCAACACAACTGAGCTCGTAGATATGTCAATTTCATTTTCAATTCACTGATAGCTAAGAAAGTGATCTGACTTCATGCGTATTCTTTCTTATGAATGAATTATTAAATAAGCTGCGAGGAAAAAAATAATCAAACATCATCTCAATATGCGTTGCTGAATGTGGTTGCACTTTAAAAAAATAAAACCCAACTACTTTACTACTACTACAATGATAGGCCTGTGGGAGCTGAAGGTAGCAGCAGGTGAATTTTCGTATCGGTAAAGAATTGAATGAGGGGCGTTGGACGCTATTCATGTTGAGCGAAAAGAGTTTATTCGCTCGCTTGCAAGTCACCGCAAGATCCTCCGTATCGATGCTCGCTTCAAGCACTCTGATGAATTGCACGGATCGGCAAAAGTGATAAAATGATCAAGTTACTTATTCAGTCTCACTTTTCAACATCTATTCTTTTATTTATCGCTGCAATACGACTCAAGCATGGTGATGATAATGTTGATGATGACCTATTGATGAATCTTATTTAGCAATAAAGGATATAATGGTTTGGAAAGTTATTTGATTCATTTGTAATAACGCGGATGGCAGTAACTCAAATGGCCACAACGATGACTGCCGACTTTTATTATTACCATTGTTATTGCTATTATATTGAGATTGGGATGAATTGATTCACAACGTATTACTGTGTACACCTCCTTCCTAAAATAGGTGTGCAAACCTCAGTGATGTGATGTGAGCATAAATCAGTTTACGGTCCCGAAATTGGAAACCCCAAAAACAACAAAGTGAATGAGAAGTTAAATAATCTCGATCATTTCATTAAAGTAGTTCATTGAGAAAAACTTGTATTTATTGACTCTCACTGAGCTTTTCTTTGGTATCGCTTATTGAGTTGAGTTCTTTAAAAACAGAGAACTTTGGAGTACCCACTCCAAAGTACTTCTCTTAGTCATACTTTGATCTCCTGCGTATTTTTGCAATTAAAAATACCAAAATGGCGTTCAATTGGAAAATTAGAGATTTGTAGTAGTAACAATAACAAAGATGCTGTATGAAAAGTGTTAAGAGAGGGTAGTTCAGAGGGGCCAGCCACTTTTGACTTAAACAATTCATTGTCAGTGTTGAAGTGAATGGTGGCGCGGATGACAGGTATTTTTTCGTAGTTTACCTAAACTTACCCCTTCGTTATCGTAACTTATTCATATCAGAGAGGTGTTTAATGATGTTGCTTAATAACACATAATGAAAGTAGTTAAAATCTTGAGTAGATTGGTTAAAAAGATACGAATAAAAATGCTGATTTACATCGTAATCGACTTTTTAACCAAAATCAACTATAAACTTATTTTATACATCAAAGTTATTGTGGCATTGTGGATTTTAGGGTACACTCTCAGGGACTTGTAAAGTAGTTGTAAGTTGTAACCCTCTTTTCTCTTTGTCGACCTACGCACGTAATTTCAACGAATTTCCCATTTCGTTGCATTGTTGCGGCAAAATCAATATTTGAAATGAGGAATTTTGAAAAGATATTATCATATTATGACATGGTGGTGTCAGAGAGACCACCCCAAAGAAACATGTGTCCTGCTATTCTAATTTTATAATTCGTGTGATACAATAATTATGCCTGCCGGCAGGGCAGACACTAATCAGTTCCTTTTCCAATCCATCATTTCTATTCACCTCACCTGCCTTCGTTCACAGTCATCATATCAATGAGATGAGATTACAGACACTCAAGAATTCAGCCAAGCGTTGTTGCTACATCAGAGTATTGATTAGAAGACAATATTATAGAAAAGTTATTCAATCCGATGCAACGCAATTCGATTGATGACATGAGGTAAAATATTTCAAGCATGCTAAATTTATATGCAAACATTCATAATTTTACCGAAGTTTGTAATTGTAAAAAAACAATTTGTAGAAATTTTGTACCATTAACGAATTGGGCAACCTTTTAACTCCACTTATTAACACTATTTACATTTCAGGCAATTATGCCTAAGCAATAACCTGGATTTTCTAAGGAACGTCAACATATTACCCCATTAAGGGAATAATCGTCGTCGGTCCTAAGAGTCTCCCAGCAATATAATGTCAAGACTATCTTCGTCGCATTCTGCAATAATATGGGTATTTGCTAATGGCTAAAATATTTATGTGAACCAAAAAAATTACCAGTGACCAAGTAAAACTATCCTACCCACCCAACCTTAAGGATTTTTAAAATTTACATTGACCGATTTCTCACAAAATTGAGCTTGAAGTAGTTGAAGGCGGCCTTAGGACAAGAATTTCTAAGGGATGGGTGAACATTGACCAAGAATGTTGTGAAAATTGTGTGCACGTGGAACTGTAAAACAAACTTTTACAAATAACCTCACATTGAATCCGTAGCGGCACACTTTGTTAACCAAGCGATCTTGAGTGAACATTATCGTCAGGTTTGCTTACGAAAATAAATAAATCGAACTCCCAAATGTGAGGCTCTATTATCTAGAATTCTCCCAATGTAGAATTAGACCTTTCTTTACAGTTTTGGACATCTCTTCTTTCTGCTCTATAACTACAAAAATGGAAAACTTAATGTTAAATGGAGTCAGTAATCAGTGCGAAGCCAAATTTGCATGAGTCACAAACAAAAGCACTTTATTTGTACGAGTGACTTGATGACAAAATAGGTACAGTGAAAGATAAACTAGCGGAACAGTTACATAAATAACGTTTAGTTTCAATACAGAATAAATAGTTTTGTTCTGTAAACCATGATAACTTAATACACAAGAAATTACTTTGCTTGTACCCAAATTAGGGCGCATAACAAAACTAGAGGACACTTTTGGGGCATGATGAAAGCGAGTACAAAAGAGGACAAAAAATGGAAACATGAATAACTCATTCATGGGGATTCAGTCAGAGTTTTCCTAAAATGTTTATCCCCACGTCGATATTATGAGGCATGAGTTTTGGAGTGAACGATAATGAAACATTTAGGTATGTACATCTAAGAATTAGATCACTGCTGCTACCAGTTAATGAGTGCACAGCTTTGTGAGCGTGGTCGGTGACTTTCATGTTATCATATCAAACAAAAGCATCATATCTACAAGGAGAAGGAACCCTTGCATCGTATAAGGTTACAGATAAATAGTTCCACAGAAATTAATAATTATAATATTAAATGATTTCAATTAGAAAAAACGGCATTCGATAAGCATTTTTCTTTGGTTCATCACCCGTAAAAATTAGTTACAATTTGCATTTAAATAAATGTTGTGAGTTGCATCATTTGTTGAAGAGGGCCTGTCGCCGCCATTACCTCTTTCGGCATCTCCATTGATAAACACAAAGAAAATTAAATAAAAGCAAATCATGATGTTTAAACAAATACATTACAAATTGATTTCCTTAACAGTGCAAGCGCCTCATTGTTATGCTATTTCTAGTGAACTATATAATTTGAAATAGTGCGTAATTCATTTTAATAATACAGTCCTTACTCGACGGTTAGGTAGACAAACACAAAAATACTTTCGGTCGATGTTTCAACATTTCAAAGAACGTCTCTCTAAAGTTTACATGCATATTTACAAACAAGTGAAAACATTTGCCACCCACGCATATAACCAACACTGTTAAGGGACACAATAATAAATTTTGTCATCACATTGCTCAACTGAAATATGTTTACATTGGCAGGACTATGGTGGTCTTCGCAAAATATAAAAGCCGATGCGCGCCGCGGTGGACCCATTAATTTTATATTTCATCATGATCATGACTTTTCTTCTAATTTTCGAAATCTGTGCTTCTCCAAAAATTTTCCTTTTATAAACGAATCGACTTTTAACTTGCAATAGGTCACAATTTTCTTCACTTCGGTTGAATTGGCCGAAATTGACGAAAAAATCATCCCAAATCATTAGAAACGTGCCTTCATTGCAATTTGCGATACACATTTTTAATGTTGCATTGTCCGAAATGAGATGAAGGGATATGAAAAATGAAAAGATAAATGTGTTATATTACAGTGAAAAGATAAGAAAAAGTACCAAATCATTTTTTGTATAAGGAAGATGGACTTGTGATGGAATGGAAGACGCACTGCGATTTTTCCTTTTTGTTTAAACGTCTTTCGACAGTCTCACTTTGAACTCACAGCTAATATGATGACACTTGTAAAAAGCTGCGAAAGCAATTTGGAAAACGATATTTTAATGTTGCTGAATTACACTTTACTATTACTATTCATTCATTATTTGTTAGTCTCATTGTGAAAATGAAAAGGAGCAAAAATATTTCAACGTAACTTGACTCCATTAAAAATCCTGCTAAGGGTTCAAATTAAATAAGCGATGAACATGTGTGTTACATACTTGAGATTACGAATGAAATGAAATAAATGAGACAAACTCGAGTTACGATCGTTGCCTGCAATTTCATTTCACTTTTCCTCTATGATTGCAATTGCGATTTGACACGCACATTTACAAAAGAAATTCTGGGTACGGAGCTAAACAATGTGACAACATAGCTCAGCATATCGCTCTTTATCAGTGCCATTGCGGCATGGACGACGCAATTTTTTACATGTATTATTATTAATATTATCATTATGGCCTGAAGAAACGTAATGATTAATAATGACGGAGTTAACAATGTGGTTGTGTACAATACCAGAGTTTAGAGTAGTGAGAGCTGATACAACTTTGCACGGATTGAACTTTAGAGCATCGGAGACTGCACCTTGACTAAACAGTCTTTGTTTGTCAATACTTACAATAGTTTGTACATGTGTTGCAACAATCAAGCAAGTAGCTTAACATGACTAAAACTGTGTTTTTGTTACAGGACGATATTGTGAATTGGTCCCAATAAAAATGAACAACTAAACATGGTTTTAATCATGTGAATATTCTCATACTGTTTATAATACTCTACCATGGGCTGAGTATGGTGGCGGTGGCTAGAAATGAATTCCTAATTGCAAGTTCATATTATGAAATACAAATGTTGGTTTCAGTCTAAAAGGAAATGAGATTTTTTTTGCAGGCGACTGCGACACACCCTTCTAGTCATCGTTAATAAAATCTTACTTGTTCAGTTTACTTTAGTTTGTCTTTTGTGTGCCAGTTAATAATCGTGTTATGCAGAATCACTGTAATCTTCCTTTAGCATAATGCACACAGAGAGTTATGGAATACTATTTTTAATTTTTTGTTATTCGCTGGGAGCAATGCCCACCGATTTCCTCTATCTTCTGTGTGTGACGCATCGAATTTGTTAACAGTAAGACTATGGCAGAAAATTGATTACTTTTATAATAACAATATTAATATTTTCATTTTTCGATGTAGGCTAAAAAAGTCTAGCATTTATTAACATTAGCTACAGTCATCAAAATAATTTCTTGAAAAAGCGGAAGCACTGAATAATGAATAACTCTTTTTTATTTGTAAGATGCAATTTTGATTGGTAAATGAACTGCGAAAATTGCCACGCGCTGTAATCACTGACCTGCATTGAGTTTGCTCAAAAGTTGGGGAGTAAAGGAGATTTTTCTAAATTTAGCGATGTTCACGGGATTTTTCGCTGATAGGAGCACCTGTTGATTCACGAATTACAAATGACTGCTGGCTACTTTCAGCCCAGTCCCTTTAATGATTGAAGGAAAGAGCGGAATAAAATTTCAACTGTTTGATACAAAAATGACACTCACAACATATTACCGTTATTACTTGAAATTATTACTCACAATAGCTGACCGCGACAAATTACAGTAAGAGCAGTAGTTAGGTAAGTAACAAATAGCATAATATTGTCGCGATATATAAAACCGACATTTACAAATTTTCTATTCCACTAACAAAAAATATGAATCAAGTTGAGAATGGCTACCTATTCTTTGTTTACTCATAAATTCTGCTTTCTGAATGTGTTAAATATTTTTGACCCAATTGTTCAACATAAATCCTTTGCATTGTGTTCCGTGCTCATAAAAGTGAGCGTGATGAATTCCAATATGCTCTTGTTTATTCCGACAATGATCAGTCAATTGCAGCTATTTGCGGTTGATCAATCATCCAGCTAGTGATTACATTTCAAATGCGCTTTCAAACTTCTGTCGTTTGAGCCGAAGCGGTGGTTGTGCCGTGCCGGTATCAAGTTATCAAATTACTTTTCTGTTCGTAAAAATCAAATGTAGAGAGTGTAACATTTAAATAGAACTTGTCATGCGTTATATTATTGACCAATAAAATATATCAAGTAGGAGGTTTAGGAATTAGAATTAATGTTGAAATCTTTTAAAATATAACGAAGTGATGGACATATAAAATGTATTGTTAAGCCTGCCAAACTTTAAAGTGAAATCGCCAATATCATTTTATATCTTTGCCCTCCCTTCCAATTACGTCACTATTTTTGTGTCTCGTTGTTCCAAAACGTAATTATCTATATGACTTCCAATTCCAACCAACCAGAATAAATAGTAAAATAGTAGAGTAGAGCAGTCTGCATGATTACTAATAAATTCAGGAAAAAAATGTTTTTTATCGACCAGCATTCACCTGATAATTATTGATGGCAGATTTAATGAGAATTATTCATCTAAAAACCCAATTGTACAATTATTAATTACTTTGCACAAAACTCGACTAAAGTGGCATACATCGATTGTGTGAGCACATAAATAATGCATGCAGTGCTTGATTTTTTGTTGTTGATGTAACAAAACGGTTTATTACAGCTTGCATTTTTAAAGAGTTGATGTTATATAACGGTAAGAAATTCATCCTGCAATTCAGTGCGAAAACTATAAATTTGACAAGTCAGCATGTTTCGCGACGATGAACCCCTTAAAAGGGTTTGTGATGTCTTCAAATGCAAGAAGCTACAATCATCGAATCAAAATCAAAACCGTCTCGTGTGGACGTGATCTGTATACCACACTCGCACTCATTCTATGTCGTCAGGCTATATACGAGCAGTGAGCAATCCTTTTTAGAAGCGTCTAAAGAATTAAATTATACCATTGACATTTTATTCAATACCTTTTTTCTGATACCTATGATCATTTTGTTTCTTATTTTTATTCTGACACCATACTTGCTCTACTATACTTTCATCTTAATTCAATGCAAAATTATTATAATATGTACTTTGTAAGGTATTGCGTTTCATTTTTTAACTTTTACCGTTTAGAAATAAACTATAGAACAAAAACATGCATAATCTCATTACTAGAATTAGTGGTATAGAGTTCAACGGATATTAGATGTGTTCACATTTATTATGCACAATAATTTACATTGAATTACTGACATTATAGTGGTGATATTGTATGCTAGGGCAGAAAAGGTAGCAAAAATTTTTACTATTCCTTAATGAACTGATTGCCGATTATATTATCATTATAATTTTACTACTCAACATGTTGTTGGCAATTCTTGCACATTTGTAACTACTATGAAATGAATACATTGATAAAATGCAGTCTACGGAATGTTTACCTATGACACTTGTTTATTATCACTGTGTTAAGGTTATTAACATTGCATCTGTAAGAAAAGAAGGCAGGCAGCAAAAAAGAATAAAATGTTGCCTGCAAACATGTACCAGTAGAGTTTACTCTACAACTCTACTACTAAAGAGTAAGCTAATTATTTTAAGTAGCTAACACTTGCCCTCCATTTCAACTTTATAATGATGTGGATGTGACGGTAGGACGAATTGTCAAATTCTCGAAAGTGTGAAGGTGGACAAGCACATTGTAATTTGTAATATTTATGTTTCCATTCATTCCCTCATTCATTGAGGGCGCCTTGTTAAAAAGTCACTAGAGGCAGTATACTAACGATCAGCACACCGCATTGACACAATACTCATATTTTCGCTTAGAGGAAGAAAACAATTAACAATAAGACAAATGGCAGCAATGATCAAGATGATGGCAGAGTTTACTTGGGCAGGCACACTTGTCCTCATGTACCTATCTAATATTTAATATAATATAACGGTAACCGAATAGCGATTGTTGAAAGGAATCTCTACCGAACTTTGCTCTCAAGTCTATATTTCAATTCAATTCAGATTGCAATTGATGCTGAAATATTATATTAGATTCAGAGAGGACATGCCCATTCAAAGATTCATTTCATATGACAAAAATGTATTTCCAAAGTCAAAAATTTTATTTCAATTTCAAGCAACAACAGCAACAGCTTTACCTGCATTGGTCCTTGCTTGGTATAAAAGCCGCATAAATTACAATATTTACAACTCTTACGGCCATCCACAATAATTATAAGAAAATGTAATGAATAAAATGATTGTCAAAATATTCATTGTTTGCTAGAATTTGTGGAGGTATTTACCAAACTGACGAATGCAAAACAAGCAGATTTCCTTCAGTCCATGTTACAATTTTAACAACTTTTTACTGGAGGGGGCTTCGTTTTATTTAATAATTGCCCACATTATGAATCATATAAATCTCATGAACTAACGAATAACGATTCACTGTTAGATCCTCCTTCTTTTGTGCAGTGGACATTAACTAACAGTTAACTTCAGATAAAAAGACAAGTGGTGCATAATAGGGTTTTGAAAATCCTCTTGCAATCTCGATCAGAGTTATTGCGGAATTTAATAATAAGTGCTTTACGCAGGCACCCGCAGGGCCTTCCCAAATGAATCAATCAATTATGTTGCGCCCTGACAGTTTCAATAGCAGTTGGAACGTTCCTCATTGTTACTTAAAAACTCAATGACACAAGGCTTATTATTATCTGGCAACCTTTAGGAATCCAAAATAAAATCCCTAGCCCTAGCCCAAATTGCTACAAAATAATAGAAAATCCTCCTTGCTACATTTGGTACATCACATTCACGAAAAATACATTTTCATATAATCGTACTCGTCATTCACAAGGGATGCATTCAGCTTCAAAAAATCTTGACACGTATAAAAAGCTAAGCTATTTTCAAACGTGCTCTCTTCGTTTAGACATTTTAATTATATTTGCGAGTGTTTATTCCGTGAAGAAATTTAAAGGATACCTACGTGATTTCAAATAAAGAAAAATGACTTTCCTGACCCCTCGTTGACACAATACATTTGTTACATCGAAATCAATTTGTAATTCACGTCATGATACTGCACAAAGTATTGATTATTTTTGTTGTCATAAATCAGCAGGGAATTTAGCAGATAATTCATCTTGCACACTTTAATTTTACGCTCCGTGATCATCTTCGCTTCTTTCTAATGGCTAACCTTGACGAACCAAGAAGAAGACAAAAAACACAAAGGGAGGAATGCAAGAAAACGCTTTCCTCGTTTTTCTCTTTTTGAAAATAAAAATGGACGGTAATTGCTCAAGCTAAGGAGACAAACCTTCTAAAAATGTCGAATCGTGCGGAGCCAAATGCATGATTAGTAGCAGCAAAGCCATTGTCATTTACATTCAACGACAAATACGGATATTAAAATAGATTTTGGTTTGTGTTCTCATCTCAACCCTCAGCGAGGTGACGCTATTTTAATACAGATAGAATTTACATTGAGTGAGTCATGATCGAGCATCGTCCATTCATCAACAAAAGGATGTGGATCTCTGCTTCACCATTAATTTTTGTACACAACAAAAACCCTGAAGATGAGCCAACCAAACTTTTTCATTGTTCCATTCTGCAATTTTAACTTTTTACTACATGCATAATTGACTCTCCCTTTAAGGAACACGAGCCACTAAACAGAATTCCAAAGACTCCACCGATGCAACCTTGGCAGTGAGCAGGTGCTCCTTTTTATTGCAAATACGGTCTAATCAAGACACGAACACGATACCTATAAAACTCAACAGCCAGAGAAGCTAAGGAAAATCTTCAAAGAATTGGATAAGTATTTCACGGTTATTTCTGTCATTCATGTCAAATTGATCATGCGTCAATAAATCCTATTGGAGGAATCATAAAACGTGGTGGGCAAAGCGTGCACCGATAATATCATTTACTTATCGATACCACGGCCACATTTTCTTTTCCTTGCCCTCTTCAAATAATCTAAATAAATTGAATACACTTTAAAATTATGGTAGGAAGGGTATACAAAATTGATGATGGCGAAGACGCCACCATGATGAATTGGTGATTATTTTCGGTAGTAAAAGAAACTAAGTATTTGGCAGGATAAGGACAATCACATAATTCCTAATTGCCAATGGCAAATTGTTCAGAGAGTGCTCAAAATCGCTACCATTCCAAAAGCCTAAGTTTACTTAGGCAAGCTTGCATTAGAGACAAGCCAAAATACCAATTTTAACTGCTTCCATCGCTTTTGAATACACAACAAAAGAAAATATTTTAATTTACATGGATGCATAGGTAAGTGTACTTTATATTTGCTGCCCTTAATTTCTGTTCTTTGAAAAATAAAGATTTTTTATCGTCACACTAATCTTCCTTCAATCAAAACCATCGGCAGTGAGACTGTCAATCCTTTTATGCTTTATCCTTGCTTCTCATCTCTTGACAAAGTAAACAGAGAACCGAAGGCTTCATGATTTGCTTGCACATTTATGCTTCATTTCTTCGCGTGAAAGAAAGCCGAGGCTTGATTGAGTGTTGTTATATTGTTACAAAGTTACAATTACAAATTGTAATTTACAATACCTGCCCATGAGAGCAAAAAAATTAAGTGCCAGCACATTACCGTATGAAAAGTTGAATGGAGGTAACAATGAAAGATAAAACTGAAATTAACGTTTTCGGCAAAATATAATAAACAGTAAGCAAACAAAAATTGCTCTTTCGCAAAAGCCCAGTAACTAAAAAAGCCGCCAGCTTAAATTGTGCTAAAGTTAACAATGTTGTAAAATGATTGCAAGCCGTGTTAAAGGAGAGAGCGGCTTTGGTGACAAAAGGGAGGGAACGCCAACAGCATTTGAGATAATGAATCTTAAACAGTAGAAAATATTTCGTTTTGGTTGACTAAGCTCACGTTCAACTTTGATCCTTCTGGTCAAAAAGAATTTCAACAGTTAACGTAGTCGCTAAAATATGTTCTTACTCCCATTACGCCAACAAAATTCTCAGTTTAAATCCAAAACAGACTCACGCTCTCAAAATTAAAAAATATACATGAAACATGACCCAACCTCTAACCTTGAAAGGACGGTTCAGTGCTAGTCTGAGATTCTGATCATAAGAGACTTGTTCCAAGTCGTGGATAGTTGAAACAACCCTATTTTTTTATGAACGTTTGGTTTGAGTGCCAAGCCAAGATAAACAGACGCAAGAACAAAGTGAAACGATAAACACCCTATTTGGATCTGAAGAAATTGTAGCGTGGGACCCTTGAGCTTACTTGATTTCACTTGAATGGGTTGGCTGGCGGTCGTCTTGCGGTAATGGTGAGAAGCACTGTACTGCCCCGAATGTCTGAAACCTCTCTAATGAAAGGTGTAGTCAAAATGCATTTTAAAATTTACAAACAGAGCAGTGGGTCTTCTAGCGTTTCTACAAAGTCCATGAGAAATGGGCTGCATCGTAAATAATAACGGCATTACAAAGCAACTGATATAACTACATGATAATAATATTGGCTTTGACTACAATTTCAGTTTTTGGTTAGAGTTTGATGCATAAATAATATCGCAAAAATGCATTAATCCTTCCTTTCGACTGAGTGTGCAGCAATCTATTTTTGAATTTGTTTTTGCGATTGAAGCCAAAATCCTTCCAAATCCTCTAGCAATGACCACAACCAACCGCATCATCAAAGTGAAGATTGATTTGATGCATACCTCCAAATTACTTTTTTACTCTTTAGGACGTGGTTTTATATTTGAAACTTGTTACATTCAGTTAGTTATTTACTCATTGCTGAAACCGCGCACATCATGTTTGCAATAGAACTCTTCTATCCTAATCCTAACTCGTATTAATTTTCAACTTTATATGTCACCACCATCATAATTCTTTTTTCGTGCAAACCAATTTGCTGAAGGGAACGTTGACTTTCAACTTTCCGACAAACGAAAATTTATGACTGGTAAAATAGAGAATGGAGAAATCAAACAAAGAGTTGTTCAGTTGTTGATACCATCAGCGACTACCAGAATATCATTATCTGAAATGCTAAATGGGCAGTTAGCTTTAACGTATGTCATTTTCAAGAAGAATCGTATGCTATGACAGAGCCGAAGGAAGAATGCAAATAAATGCAATATAAATGACAGCAAAATAAATCTAATAAAATTGGAGGGAACCGTAATATGACTTGCTGACGACGAGAAACCTAAAAATAGCTTATTTCTAGCTAGTGACGATAAGTACACGCTCGGATGCTGACATTTCACTTTTCTTGAAACAAACAAAACATTAGGCATGCCTATTCACCCAGCTCAATTATATTTGGTGATGGTTTGTATTTTGTATTTGTGATTCAGAACAACAACTGAAAGATTTTAAAACGAAATTTTAACTAAACACGTATTAATAATACTGCACTGACGACACAAGTGAACGCCCAAATATTGAAGAAGCACGAAACTGCAATTTTAAGAATAAGCGGAGAAAGCCATTTACGTTTCGTTGATTGGACCAGCACACACTCAGGACTCAGGCATTGAATGAATGAAGTGATGACTTGACAGCTTCTTCTCTCAACATCAATTATCATGGCTTTTCGTCATGATGATGGTGTTAGGATGATACAACGCAATACTACGCATAGTAAGGCCCGGATTTAAATAAACTTTGGTTATATTAAGAAAGATGATGAAGATGTATTTTTAATGATACACGTATCACATCATGTGTGTACTTATTAAAAAATAATAATCATGATTTGCTGCAGCTCCATTGAAGTCAAACAAGTCAATATGTGCATGTAATCCTTAGTCCGTTCAAGAAGATGTTATTGCAGTTTCATTCTGAAGCATCCGAGCATTCTAATTTCACCTGCTGAATGCATGAGTCATGATATGTGATGCATTGTTATTGTTAACATACGTTACATGAATTCGTGGCGATAGGTGGTTTCAAAAGGAATTGACAAATGTGGTACTTTGTAATGATGCCTGCATCATGCGTTTCTTGCTGAATAATCCCAAGTCTCTCTCTTTCAACCACACCAATCGTTTCATTCAACCCTTAAACCAATGCATTTTCATTTACTATTGCATGTTTAGTTTTTTCAGATTGTAGGATAGTTGTAACAAGAAGATAAGTGTCTGCTAAACTGCAAAACAATAATAAACAAAAAGTAATCACTCAAAGTCTCCCCAAGTCCCCAAGTCACGCTGCATTCATGACAGGAAAAGTTTTTTTTCAACTGTTTCTACAAGTGGGTTTAAAAACATCTGCCAAATCTATAAACAATCTTTTACTTTAGTCAAAGGTGCTTGCATTGAAAATATGTTGTCATTTAAACGGTCGTTACTAAAAGTTGTGACATTGAGGCAATTGGATGTCTCAATCAACAGAAGGGGACGCAAGAGCATTTACTTGTTGCTTTTTTAATTTGGCGATGATTTGAAATTTAGTCATGATGGTCTATTAATAGAATGTTATAAAACGATTTGAAGGAAACTCCGATTTAAAAGGCACTTTGCCGACATGGAGGTAAATGCTGTGCGAGAGCATGATTATGATTTAATGAAGTTGCAGTAGCAGTACGAAAGTGCTCATGAAACTGTTTTGTAACTCAAGTAAAGAATAGTTTCTATTTTCACTAGAAAATGTCAAAATTTTGGCAATTACAATTACACAGTGCATGAATGCTTTATGCAACCCAGTTGAAAATATGTAATGTTTCAATTGAAAAAAGATGAAATATTTATAAAAGGCTGTAAATCTCACGTTGCGGAAGTCAGCATAAAAATATACTACTAAAACAATAATTTAGCTACTTACATTTACCAACCTGACAGCTTATAATATAACATCGCTGCAGCTTTACTCTTTCAAACTCAGACGATTGTGAGGGGGTAGCAGAAGACGGAGAGTACGAAAGAATAAAAACCTCTTGATGTCACATTATAAATTATTAGGCAGGACAGAAAAGAACGAAGTAGAGAGAGATAAGAAGGAGACAAGTGGTAATTTTGCATTTTAACCAAATATAAAATATATTGGTGTGGTATCTATTAGGCAATTTAATTTATTAACGGCTGGTGCCTTCTCCCTCTTTACTTTATTATCTTTCATTCACTGTGATTGGTAAATAGTAGTCCGATTCGACATAATTTTATCTCTGACTTTTCTAATGGCGACTGACAAACTAACGATTGTTTTGACCATTATGGGCAGCAATTTGCATACAATGTTCACAGCGAATGGTGGTGATGAAGAAAACCAATAATTACAGTGGACACACGGACATCTTTGCGGCTGTTAATAAAAATTTAAATGAGATGAGTGCTGTTTGTAGGTGGACTCACATTTGCGAGACATCTTTCCCTAATTATTCTCCCCATCCTCATCCCTCTTCTTCTTGTTGTAGCAAAGAAAAATGCCAGACGCTTTGTTTACTTAAATACAACGTATTAGTAGCATGAATGTTTACTTAATATTTAATTAGCACACGCAAGGAGTAGGCAACTAGTAAAATGGAATCGCTATCAATCACTGCGAGCCCTCACGTTCAGGTGCAAACGTGAGTTTATTTACCGAGTCTCCTTTGTAGCTATTAATTGTGCTGTCATTTGAACCAGTAATGCCCACCCTCGTGCTATTTGCTGTTTGTTCGGTCACCCAACTTCCTCCATTTTCATTCACATCTTCTGGAATACCTACGTGTTATTTGCAAATGTTGGTCATTTCGATTTGTATAAACCAAAAAGTGTACATTGTCTACATTGTGATATACTTTACTTTACTGCCTTGGGTGTCCACCTGTATAAAATTAGTTGACCATAATAAGGTTTCTTAAATGAAACCAGTGCAAAGCTAAATTACAATCTTTGCGTGAGAAGTTAACTACAAATTATTGTCTATTGTGTAGTTATCTGTAAACTGTAGGTTTTTAATTTCCACGAACAAAACTATCTTGTAGTCCCGACCGCAACACAGGCAAACAATTTAAAGATTCAGCGCATGACTTTTGTTTTTCCTTAAAAATCTTCTAATCGCTACTTGATCTGCTTTGTCGAAACGGTGCATGAGTCTCAGTCTGCAATTTACTCAGACTGAAACCAAAAATTCAATACCACAATGGAGCACTTCTCTGCTCACCTCATCAAGTGCAATTTGGGGAAGTGGGAACAGCTCGTTCATTACAAGTAACTCGTGCTGTTATCTATTGAACACATTCCATTTTTTGCCCCAAAACTTTTCTTTTATTTTTAGGGACTGAGTCAGTGCTGTTGCTCAGCTAGAGGATTGTCTTATTGCGCCCTATTAAAATTTATGTTACAAATCTCGACAAGTATACAACAACTTGAAACAGAAACACAATACGAACTGAAAATATCACTTAAGTTTCTTTTCTATTTCTTCAGGCAGTTGGCACTTGTTCATTCATGTTATACATACGTGATGCGGTGATATGATTGTTTCGCCGTGGTAGGCCATTGCCACGGACGTACGTTAACTGGCTTGTAATTTTACACTTGATAATACAGGGTGTGTCTCAAATATTCCCCTCGAAACATTGATATCTCTCAGATTCAACTAATAATAAATTTATTTGCCACTGGGTGCCAAGATTGTAATATTGTAAATACTAGAAATCATAATTGCCCTTAAATATGTACACGTTTCAAATTTGGACATTAGATAGGTACTTAAAATGGTTCTCTAGAAGGGAATAAATAGTGCTACTATTCTACCCAACGATTGTAAGTTACAATTTAGTTGATGAAGTAATGTAACATAATTACGCTAATCCATCGTTGGTAATTTAAACCAATAAATAATATTAAATTGGTTTGACCATTCTAGAGTAAGTACGTTTAGCTTTGAGGAATGTAATGTTACTGGATAAATATTTCAAATAGAAGGATAGAAGAGATGGTGAAAAGTTTATGCTACCATCAGCGCATCTGGCCTTTATAGGGATTGTGGTCAGCAGTCAGCATTAGTACACAATTGTCGGTAAAATAATCGACTCGTTCGATAATTGTAGAATTATCATTCACGGATATAAATTCAAAATTCAACCAATTTTCAAATTCTCTATAATTACAGGTCTATTTGTTTTTTACACCTTTTTGTTTGAATAGTGATTTTTAAAAAATTGAGAATATTTGTGTTTCTTCCTTCTTCCTGAACGATTCAATATCTACAGATAGAATTTACAAAAAAATGCAAAAATAAATAGCCACCAAAATATTTGCTCATCGTATAGGATTCTTGTTACATCTTGCTTGCCTCTTAACAACATATCGTGTTTTTCTATAATCACAGAAAATGTGTGCCATGTGGGCTCCTTTACTTTGATGGAAGATACAAACGACGGAAGCGAAAAAAAGATTTTCTTATTTTTTATGATGACGAATTGAATTGAAATACAAACGTATTTATTGTCTTCTTGAAATTTCATTGCATGTGAAACGCGAAGATTCTCGAACATATGTACTTTGGCGATACTATTGAAATTAATATATACATTTTGGAGGACCACATAACGTAACCGCTTATGAGTAATTTAGTTTATAATCCACAGTTATAGCTGCTTAAGCCAAACTGAACTATAATCAATAAAATTTTAAAAACAAGCATTGTAAATCATTGTAAATAGTAATTACAAAATTTCGAGCATGGAAAAGTGGGGTTATAAATATTTCTAACACGATTCGACAGTGTCATTTGAAATTTGAACCATGTTTGACTATAAAGTGAAAACTTCCCCTAAGAAGAAAAATGAAGGACCGAACAAGGGAACAAGCAAATCATAAAATGTTCAACTTTAAAAACAACAATCAAAATAAATAAAAGTCTTTTCCCATCTGCAGAGAATTTTGACAACATATCATTGGTTTCTTCTCGCTTAACTCGTACCTTGTAAGTTGTAACTGAATGAACAGTCTCGTTTAAATGTTTTACTCAAATAAAAGCTTTAAAAAATTCGTTTGGTTTGGTTTCATTTTAAATGAGAAACATTAAGTAAAATAAAAATGAAAAGAAAATTACTTTGAACATGTTTAGTCAGACCCTTTCGAATGTCATAAATACGTCCCAATGAAAGAAATTGTGTTTTCCTTTCTTGATTGTTTAGACAAAACAAGTCCACTCACAAGTCGTAAAGTGGGAGCTGGGATAAATTCCATTTACGATAAAGTCTTTATCTCTTACTTTTATTTCAATTCTTTAGTCGCGAATCGTCAAGTGTGGAATTTAAGGTTCATGCAGACACCAAATACATTTATTTACGAATTATCAGGTACACACACAGTGCTCAGCAATGTCGGAATGTCTGACCCAAAAACCTCGCTGTGGTAATGATCACACTAATAATGATAAGCTGACGTTGAGAGCGAAGTGGCAAACTGATGGAATAATTTTTTTATTTATTTATTGTCAATTGATTAAGGCGTATATAAGCCGAGCTGCGTGTTGCACGCATTAGTGAAAAGATTTCGTTCAAAGTTTATTTTGGACGATGTAGACACGAAAACGACTGTTACAGTGATGAGTATCTGAATTTATAAAAAGATTGGAGTAGGGCCTAACCTTCCCATAAATATTATGAGCGAAATCTGAAAAGTAACATGAAGCACATTTTTCGCTCAATTTAAGACACTCTGCGCTTACCGTAGTATTTTGTGTTACATCTTCATTTTTTACAACAATCTTAAACACTTTTGCCAAAAAAACATTCTTTACATCAATTACTTAAGTACATTGTACATCCCACGGTGGTGTAGCACACAAAAATCTTGACTAGAAAACACATTGGTTTAAAAATCACGTGCATTATGATTATTATTATTAAGGTTTATTTTTATTTCGCAGCGATGCTTTTACAAGAGTTTTAGATGAGATGGATGATATGAATAAAAACGTAGTATTAAAAACTTACGAAAGTTTTATCTGTCACTTTAATAATTTTGTAAGGGTAACCGTTTTGCTCTTGGTGGCATTGTTTCTAATTTTTGTTTTGAAAAACAGTCAAAATAAATGGCATTTTGATAGAGAAAGTCGTTGTCACCTACACATTATGTTGTAGTAAATCAATGTTAACTCCAAATTCCACATCGCCTTTGGAAAATGTAACCTTACCTATAATCAATTTTGCAACCTATATTTGTCCTTTATATTAAATTCAGCTGAACGAAGTAGTCCTTAAACTCATATTTTTTCACAGTGTGTGATTTATAATTCTCCAATATCCTGGTTCTGCATTATGTTGGCTAAACAAAAATTGCAAACTAAACAAAAACGAATACAAAAGCCTGGGAACTTAATCCCATTGAAGAAGATCCTTAAACAGCCTTGAAAGAAGGATGATGATAAATTTAGTGAAGCATTCAGACTGCCACAACATCTATAAAAAGGCTATACATTATTTTACAAGAGTATTAAGAAACTTGCCTACTCGATATACACCTTTTTGTGGTAAAATATTTGGCTGATCCCATATGAGATCACGATATCGTTAGTGTCATGTTCCTTGCTAATAAAAAATCGTATTATCATAATTATGACTCTGATCCTTCTTCATGTGGCTTTGTGATTTAAACCTTTTGTTCCTCCTTGAAACATGCCTTTGAATGAAGCAGAAGCAAAACTAACCACGTGTACTGCGATAGTTTTGAAGGCATATCGTGCGGTGCAGAGATAAACTAATCTAGGATCTCTTTGATGAGTTGGACTTCTTTACAGTACATGTCCACCATCACATCATTTTTCTTGTCTTTTCATATTGCACAACCGCGAGCCAGCTCTGTTCTTCATCAGTTCATCATCATCAAAGATAATCAATACAATGGCGAAATTACTTCAAGATTCTCCAGACAATTTCCAGTAAGAAAAACTATGCTACTCTCTAAGCAGATGAGCTGAAGTTGTATCAAATTACAATAGGTACTTATCTATTTTATATTTATAAAAACGCTAGGGTTTTACGAGACCAATAAATTGAAGAAGGTTCGCTTCATAAGTATAAAAATACAATTCATGTTGATATTGGTAAGCAGGGTTCTGAAAGGAGTTTTTTTCTGAAAAATCATCAAATAACAACCCAGTCACGACGTGACACTAATTCAGAAAAAATGATGGTGTTGTGGTGGGGTGACGATTATAATGATGATGAATATTGAAAGAAGATTTAAAAGAAGATGCGCACCTGCCCAAGGGCTACAAAAAAGAATCTTCGTTTGGAGCCAGAGTGAATGCAAGCAATGTCAAGCTGTGCTTTTGGTTTAGTAAATTTTGGTAAAAGAACTCGATTTATAATTTATTTCTGTTAAAATGAAAACTATCTACCTATACATTTATCCAGTTTATAACTTTGGGGTATGTCACGTAATTATACGTATCACTATACTGCAATGTTTAACGACATTATTTGTATCATTATTTTCATGTTCGAAAAGACAAACAAGAATCTTCAAGGATTTCTCTGAATCATTCATATGCATGGGATTAGAAAACACCCAGATGTGAATATCCAAATTTCTAATACATGTAAGTTAAAATACCTACATTTAATAACCATAATTTACATTACCATTATTGTTGTATCCAACTCGCATTGGAAAGTAAGAAATTATTTTCATTTTCCTACTATTTAGTGAATAAGCTAATAACTGACGTCTCAGTTAATTACATTGTTTTGCTTGATTATCATTGAGTGTGAGATAATATTAGTAGGTAATCAACTGGACAAGACGAGACAATTCCGGTTCCTTGTATAGAAAATATGCCACATGTCCACATATTGTGACTAACCATAATGAAGCAAAATTTACTTATTTTTAAAATTCTAATTGAACTGGCGACTGCTGGACCCAAGCACTAGACGCATACGAAATGGCACGTAATGTATGAAGAGTAGATAGGATAATTTTCCACATTCCTTTTTGGATTTTTTTGTCACGTAATCTCGTAAATGGAGACCTTGTAATAGGCAATAGTTTTAGCAGGATTATTTATATATTTACTATTTTTCAAGCTCTCCAGGAATTTTTTAACTAATTTTATGCTAAACGATTCCGCAATTATTTGATTGCTTTGCATAGCACAGCAAGAATATTTCAGATTCCTGTAAAGTCCTTAGATAAAAGAACGCGGATTGAAAATTATACTTTAATAATAATTATTGACGTTATTATAGTTAGTTAGTAACGTGAAGCCGTACACATCTTATTAAACATATTTTTTGATGACAGTCAATGACAAGCCACACATCTTCACTTCCGCTTTTCGTTTCTTATAGTCTTTTGTCGGAAAGTGAGTGCTAAAATATGAACAATTTCAATGAATTCGAATCAATCGTAAAAACAATCGCATCGTTTGACGAATGTAAATATCGTGCTCCTTCTGCGTGGCTTGTGACTATCATTGGCCAGGGGGGCAAATAAGAGAAGAGCGTTTGTCGAACGACGTCCGCATGCATTTATTCTCGCAACGATGATTATAAAAAAGATGATCGGATGTTTATGCCAGATGCATCCTACTTTTTGTACCAAATTCGTGAAGAAAAATTGCCTCCACGTGAAAAGCAAGAAAAAATAACAATTATACAGAAATGTACTATGTAAATTTCTACAAACGGGATAAAAAAGACGGAAGTTGCATCACACAGCTCAAAGCAGCCTCTGAATAATCCAAAAGTTATTTTAATGTTGATCATAGCACACATGCAAAATTACGAAAATAAGTAATTAAGTAGTCAAATAAAAGCTGTAAGAATTATCTCTCCTAAATCATTTTTCTGATATAAACTGCAGTTAAGGAAAAGGAACTCTGATAATTCATGAGTTCTTTAATGAAGACATATAATTTACAATTAAATGAAGTAGCTTTTTGATTAAATTAGTGCAAAATCTCACAATTATGACAGCAAAAGGGTGATATGTACAACCCTTAAAGCATTTCATTAGTAGTTCACTTCAAAAGGAATGTATAAAATAAGGCGTAAAATCTTAATTCTAAGGCTAGATAACTTATCAAAAAAATGTTGGTTAGTAATGATCGCGCTAGAACATCTTCGTCAAAATCGACATTTTTTGGATTGTAACATTTAATGACCACATTATCATTACTCAAAGGAAATTTGAAAATACTTAGGAATAAAGCATTTCGCTGGCAGCCTTGCTACTGACTGTTAAGTTTATATTTATGACATGACAAACAAAGAGTCATTTTTGATAGAAGCGGAATACTGTATTAGAATTGGCAGATATTTCCTTCACAAAAACAGTCAATGAAACTTTATTTCAATTTCACTCTTATACAAGATTATTTGTTTGAGTGAGTCGTGTATCGTTTGAGACAATGCCAAACAACAAGGCAAAGACAAAGTTAAAACATTATCTTCGAGATTGAATTGTTGGTTAATATTAGGATAATAATTCAAAACGTGATTGCTTTTTTTGCCTTCTCTTCTGCAACAGCTACTAAATATACCTACCTCAGACAGGTAGTGAGTGAAACGTGTAAATTGCAAATCGACGATATTGCTTTTGTCCCTGCCATAAAACTATTATAGCATTTTCTCATTTATTTCAATTCATTCAATCCTTTTTTGAAGTCCGCTAATCTTCGAACGACCAAGAGTTCTAATGATTTTACTACTATACGACTGCACGATGACTTTTGGTATTGCCACTTGACGAACACATCATCTTAACATAAAATAAGCATGCCTGAAAATGTTTCGCAATGTCTCTGCATTTTGTCAACAATTAGGCACTGACAATGAGTGGGATTATCCTCACAAACAATCAATAACAAAGCAACACAAAGAAAATATGGGCAATCATATAAACAAGAAAAATCTGGCGATGGCGATAGTTTCCGGTTTGGTCTGTTTGGTTTCACACGAACGACGGCCGCCTCATGATTGTCGTGCTGCGATTAGCGTTGTGTCCCATTATAAGTGCCACTACAAATCGTAGCATAAAATAGCATTACATAGCTACATTATATGTGACCAGTGTCAGTCAGCGGAAGTTTGTTTCTGCATTATTGTATGTATAGATTATTAAATTAGTAGCAGATAAAGTTAGTCATGCTTTTATGAAAATGTTATTTTTACAATAATTCACTAACCTTGCTCGCAGTATGCGATAATAAGTTGAAAAGTGACGAGTATTTTATTATGACATCACATTATTCTCCGTTGTGTGACAAAACTTAAGAATTTTGTTTGTTTAGGTACTTTAAATGCTAATGAAATGTACGCGAGGGAGAGAGAGAAGTCAAGAGGCAAATCCCCAGCGCAACTTTCATTTTTATAGATTCTGATAGACATGATATGTTTATATACCTATCGCCACAATGGGTTACACATTATATCGTTTACACTTCCCTCACCGTTAAAAAAGTTTCCCCTTTTTTCTTTAACAACTTTTTTTTGTGATTGTCCTCCGTCAATAATCAAGTTGAAGTCATGTACGTAAAATGTGAGCTTCCTTCCTGCCTGGTTTAGTTTTATTCAAAATATGTATATGATAACACCTTCCGCCCGCTAATTGATGCGCCGTTCAACGGGCGTGAGAAGCAAATACATACATAATCAGTTAAATGTGCACACTTTCATTTTTATCTTTCGTAAAAAATACTAAGCAAAAAATGTAATGTTACTCATCATTGTTGCACACAAAAATATAGCCATGTGGTAAGCCATATAAAGCCATGCACACAGCATGTTCATCCCAAGACCCAAAATTACCTTAAGTGCATGTGCATCGTTCAAATTTAAATTATTTCAGAGGATTTATGTGATAATGAATTGACCGACATCGGTTCGTAAAAAATAAAAATTGTTTTATACCATGATTATTCTTATTATTGTTTAAACCTACAATCTTACACTACGTGACCTAGCAGTGGGATGCTATCATTGCGCCTACCCCTATTGTTTGATGCAATTTTATGTAATAACAGTGAGAGTTTTATCCCAATGTGAGCTTTCTTCGTGTGTTGTGTCGAAAATTATGTTAAATTGGGTAACAAACAATGTTATTTGGAGCAATATGTACATATAGAGTCTGGTAACAAAATACGTGAGGATTTTACCAATGCAATTAGCGATTTTTTATATATTTTGGTGTAGATCTTTGTTTTCAGCAACTACGCAAACCAAAGTAGTAAAAGTGTGTGTAGATGGTGTCAGATTAGTAATTTTATGCGTGCATGCTACATACATAACTTACCACACATTTACATTCTGAAGCAAGTTTCGTTGATATAAAAACACAGTTTGAAGTAGTTGATGTTGATATGATCATATTATGATCATACAAGTCAAAGGAAACAAAAAAAGACCGCATTAACACTCACCAGAAAGTTCGACAAGCGATATGAAACTAAATGTAACTCGAGATCAGAGATTATGATTGTTCATTAATGATTAGATCAATATTTAATTTTTATTTTAACATTATTACTCTGTTCTTTGTTGGTTTATTGGTTGATGGTTACATTTTAAAGTACTGAATGATATGAATTGACTACGCGGAGTAGAATAATGTTACTAATGTTGTAACTTCGCTTAATTCCTGGATAGATAGCCATTAAGCTACTACGGTGCTTCCGTACTTATTATTTTGTGATTGTAATTACTTGCGACAAGTCCCACCAAAATTCTCAAACCATTTTAACAATCCACAAGTAATTACTCTCTTGCAAAATCTAGAGTCCCATTAGAGGCCCTTCCTTATTCAGGTTATACTGAGAGTACACAATTATAAACATTTTAGCCACAAACATCACTTTGCTTTCTTTACATTTGGTCTCAACAATGTAAAGAATTTTTTTCTAAATTCTGGTTTTTGAAGACATTAAGGAAATTAACTATTACAACATTATCAAACTTAAACCGATTCTTAATACTGATAAGTTTGCGAAGGCGGTAATTGTGTGTTCGGTTGTACAAAAATCTAATATTATGCATCTGTCTTATGCAATGCGGAAGATGGATGCGGTGATGATGAATATTTTGGCTGTGGTAAAAAGTAAACAGGTAACAGGATGTAATTTGTATGTACAGCTAAAAATGATATTTCTGACATTAGTTACTACACCGCTGAGTTAATTTAAGTTTTGAAAGCTTGAGTTAGCGTTAGAATGTGAGAAAAGGCATCAAATGTAAATAGAAGTAAAACCGTACTAGAGGTTGATATCAATCCGAATGAAATGAAAGTGAAATTTCTTCTTACTTGTTTCGTGGCATATTTATTCCATGGGAAGACGAGGTGGCATTAGCGATGGTGGTCCGAATATTGCTGGAACTGGCTGTGTACACCGGACTGGGGTTATTTGACGTAACAATGGATTTAACGGAAATGACGGATGGCACGGTGGTAGTTTGGTGGTGTGCAGTGGCATCATACATTCGACTGCTTCGGCTGCTAATGCTGGATACAGAGGACTGTTTCGAATCCCTTGTATTATTCATAGCGTTGGCCCGGATAATGGCTGCCCCATTAAAAACTGGTCCAATGGGTGGCAAAGATGAAGCAGTTACAACGGTTTGTCTGGCGGACCTGATCTGAGGCTCCCAGGCTGTGCTTATCGATGACCTCACTTTCGAACTACTTACGAATTTACTGCTGCTACTGCTTACACTGCTGCTTCCTTCCAGAGAGTTGACGTCCGCCAACCCAGCGACAAGAAGCACAACGAAGAACGTTAAGGGAGACATTGTTTGAGTCAATTTTATTGAAGATATTTTCATTCTCTAAAAGATGTACAAATCTTGGAAATGAAACTATAAAAAAGTCACCGGTATTTGTAATATTCGATTAAAGACAAAATGAGAAAGTTACACTCGGTTTGTCACAGTCCTCTCTGACAAAATCGCTACACTCTCACTGCACATAACTGCAGTGCAGTGGGGTAACTATTGTATTGTAGTCAGCTCTAATTAGGTTAATTTTCTAATCAAGGGGACTCCAAACACCCACACATTTTCGATTTTGGATCAAAGTCGAATTAAACTGTATCTCACAACAGTCAATATATTATAGTCTGGCCGCAAATGTTTGCTCAACACGGAAACTCACACTTGTAAAAATTAAAACTGTAATTTGGACTTTATAGTTATGGCTGAAGGCGTTATCTATCAAATCACACTCTGTCTGTGTCGTTGCACTTCTTTTGATTTGATTTTAGCAAATTAGAAATTAGAAACGGGAAACTCATTAATGATCACGTCAAAATGATTAAATTATTTTTATGTTTTGTCTTTCCATCATTTTACTATTTCAACAAGTAATATTTAGAAGTATTCAGTCACCTTTTTGATATTGTACCTATGTGACTAACTAGGCAGTCAGATTCTTTGTCTTCTTGTCACAGTGACGCTACGTAAAATGGTTGCATCTGTCTATCATGAAACCATTCACTTGCAAAGATCCATTGGTCAAGTTATTTTTTAAGAAAAAGAACAAATTAAAGCAGGAATATTACGTGCGATATTGCTCTTAGCTTATCTTAACTACTGCACACATCCAACTTTTTCTTATCAAAACCTTTTTATTTGACTTTTTTTCTCGAAACCTGTCTGGTAGACAAAGTGCAAAGATGCTGATTAGATGGAAACCCAAAAGATGTGATATGTAGATTCAAATACTTCAGATTCAGGTATGCCTCAATCTCATCAACAATGTTACCTTTAATTTTTCAGTTTCGTTTACTAAATGCGTACACAATTACAAACAATACAAATTACGCCGCAGGATAAATACTGACAGAGTTGTTCAAACCGTAACCTGTCTCTTCTATTTTTCACTGATGACCACGATGAATGCGTTGACGCGTTGACGATGATTATGAAAATTATTATTGTTATTTTATTATTATTATGATATTATTGAGATAGATCAAGTTTTGAGAGCGTCTGGTGAACTCAATGAAGCTTACTTCAAATTGACTCGTCACTTGCGTGAATTATTTCATAATATTTTCTTGATTTGGATGTTAATATTTGTAACTGTTTTCATCAAGAATAAATGAGAAGAATATAATTAAATCAAGCTGATCCTTTATCCTCAAACAATTGTGATTTTGATATCTCGTCAGACGACAGAATTCATCAGTGGCACAATTTCGTTTCCCAAAATTCAAGTAATCACTTTTCCACTTTTTAATCAATTAGAACAGTTCACAAACGTCCAGATTGTCACGCAAACAGACAGATCAAATTAAATTACTTTTATCGTATGATAATGGCCAGTTCTTAAAATGCAATCCTCTAATCTACAATTTCAATATAGTTTTTTTCACTTTTTAATTTGGTGACACGTGATCAGGAATCAATTGTCTGGGGAATTTGCAGATTTATGCGGATTATAACTGCTGGGTAGTTAAATAGATTTATGATTTGAGATTGTCAGAAAGCAGCAATAGTCTTTATGTGCGATCCAGCTTGATACGTTTTTTCTATCATCCGACTTGATTTACTAATTTGACCACATTGATTGCGCATACTTTTTTCACAGGACCCACAGGACACGTTTTCTTTCCCACGCCGCTCATTGACTCACTAAATGATTTTTGTTTGAAAACAAGCTTTATTTATAACTTCAAGGTAAAACTTCGTTTTGCTTCCTGAATTTTATTTTTATCTTCCGTGAAGTGTCATTCGGTGACATTAAACTAACAACCTTCACACACTGACCATTATTGTTTTGGATGGTAATGAAGAAAGGTCAGTAAACAAGAGCTTCCCGATTTCACTTTTAATTTCAACTGGGCTTACCCTTTCACGCGTTTTTTGTGTGTTGTTCAGTGCTGGACTACACGACCTACGACAAACACAATTATCATCATAATCATCTTTTATGTACCAAGAAAGACCTTAATGAAAATCGAATCTTTTTGTCGAGGAGAACCAGCTTAAATCTGAGCTCCTATTTTAAGCAAATAACAATGCCTACAATAATAATACCTTGATATTTGTTACTGATTCAAAGGGTTTATTTGTTTACTTCGGTTCGCAGTGGCAGTGACATCAACTAGGAAGAAAAAGGTTCAGAGGTCCCTCAAAGGTTTGGGTCAGACAGGAAGACACTCATATACAACAAAGCACATTTGCATCCATCCATTGAAACACTCGTCTGAATGAAAGATAACATAGACTGAGTACAGCAACGGCACTAATTCGGTCAATAGGGCGAAACCGGTTCTTTATTTTTCATATACATAAACAAATTCAAAGCCAATTCTCAAGGAGAAAAGGGAAAACTTTTGGCAATTGATCTTCGTGGTCAAAAGCCCACGACTAAAGTTTAGTTCCTATACCTAAAAGATTACAGATAAACACAATGAGAGTTTTTCCCTCCAAAAACCCTTCACAAGTACGATCGGACGGAACTCGCTCATGGGTTGTACAAACGAGGTGTCAAAACATTCAGGATTACAAGAAAATAAAACCAATTAAATAGGACCATTACACCTGGAAAAAGGTTATAAAAAGGGACGAAAAGGTTCACCGCACATTGTATTTATTTCTACATGCCGAATTGCTCACTTCACTCAAAATCAATTCACAAGTGTTAAAAAACAATTTTATGATTAATCACAAATCACAAGAAAAGGTACACTTTTCAAGAAAGATGCCGATATGATTAAAAGCCAACGAGACTCACAGACCGCATGTTACGTTACAAGTCAGCGTGTTACATGCAACTGAGAGAGACGTGACGCGTTGGTAAGCCAAATCGTTTGAAAACTCAAGTCGCGAGTACCTCCACATGCATCGCAAGATTTGCAAGGGACTTGGTTTCGCCCATAGTACGCTGTTGTAAACAAGTGCGTTACGTTATCGTGTAACGCCTAACTCAGACAGTCGCTTTTCAAAACGCTTACTTTCTGCATTAGAGCGCTAGTGGCAGTTATGACGCTGCTCGCTGCGTTCAGCCCCTTTCGGATGCATTACCTCATACATTGTACCAACCAACTTGTATGCATTATTTTATTTTGCATCAGACGTTATCCCTCAGAACACCACGTAACATGGGTCAGGTTGGTTCTAACAACTTGTGTCTTTATGTCGTTAAATAATGCTACTAGAGTGGGGCTTCATTTCTGATTCTGACTCTGGCATGATTGGTATATATAGGTATTTAATGTTCGCCGATGCATTATGTAAACAAGCATGAATAAAGTCTATCGTTGTGAGGGATTCCAACTCCTTAAACTTTATCATTATCACCCTATCACTCATTTGTTACGCAACAATTTCATGAATGAGCCTTCAATATTTTTTGTGGAAAAATGGCAAGTGAAGTGTTTATTGGTTGAAGAAAGTTGGTGACAAAAATGACAAGAATGTCACAAATAATGGATATTCTGAGAATTACTTTAATTGTATTCATGCAGTGTTGACGGAATCCATTACGGGAAAAGAATTTATTTCATATTTAGATGGAAATAGAACCTGACAGAACTCGACACGCAAATGGCTAATTTAATAATTTTTATTGTAAAATCATAACTGCATCAAAAGACCTTTAAGCGGAGCTTGTTTATTTTGTTGAAGTGTAATTTGAACAACTTTTAAGTGGACCTATTCAAGCTGTTTTAGTTTTGAAAAGTAACTCATTAATGATGGACATTCCGTTGACTAAAATCACCCAATCAAAATATTTTTAATTTGCCAATATAAATACCTGAATGTCCGCTTGCTGTGATGTAATACCCCTTCACTTCAGGGGAAAAACGCATACAGAAGCAGAAAGCGATATGCCAGGGTTTGGAGAAACTTCAACTTGAAGACATACCAAATTATTATATTTTTTTTGCAAATCGGGCACATATGGTACAATAGATACAAACTCTTGTTACTAAATTCTACATAGGATTGCATCACTTAATTGCACGTCTAGTTGAAGCTAACAAGGTGCAACTCGTTCGACGTTTCGAACAATGACTTCGCACATTGTAGTTTTCACAGTATGGTCTTTGGAAGATAAACGAACCAACTCAGTGGGTCTCCTTTGTGGAAATTAAATCACTTCAGGTAGCCGCGATCCGCTAACTGGGTTTAAATTATTTTTCGTCGAGGTTTTAATTGATGTTTGCTGACATCGTAACGTGCTTCATACTCAAGTTATCATTAGATTTAGTGCAGCCATAAAATCACTCAACGTTCAGTCCATCCCCATTTTTGGGTCAAACCCACGGCTATTGCTTAATTATTGATTAATCTTCCTTTCCCGTTTGATCTCAACAAAGCATCGTTAGGAGATGTGCCAGGTTTTGTTATCAGCTAACAATTCACGGCAGAGAGAAGCTAATATTTAAAATAAGCATTTGTTACCAATATTGTATTGCGTTTTTGCATGGTTGCTATAAATTATACGCACGTACTTCGTACTGTTTGGGAAATGAATACACAAAGACACTTCAAAAATTACAACGCACTTTTATTATTAAATGTTATTACCCTAAGAAAAATACCGCTCTAACATAAAATAGTCATTTTTGTAGAAACTTGAATGCAAAAGAATAATACAGCAAGCAATGATGCAGAATTTAAAATACAAAAAATAACATGACACTAGCATTAATATTATTATATTAGTGTTGTAACATGATTTTTTTATTTATGCACAATAAATGACACACGAATATGAAATGTGTCATTCATTCACGAACACTTGAATTGCAATAATTCATCGAAGGGTTAGTAATAGAAAAAAAGTGTCTTGCAAAAGTCACTTTTTACTCCATCCATAACAAAATGGAGCCGTTAACCATTTCTCTGTAGTTTGACACGGTCATAAAGCAGCAACATCAAATAAATTAAATGCATGATTCAAGCGACAATCACGACAGCCGAACGAATCTAAAAATTTGACGCTACTTAAACGTTAATTAAATTTAAACAAAAATATAAGAATTTAAATATTTTCTTTTGCAACGGTTGAGCAAAATTAACACTACTCTGCAAAATAAATAAAAGCTTGAGCCTGAAATATAAACTGCCAATAATTTGTTGGTCTACATGACTGAAAATCCGAACGAGCAAGAATGTTTCTACTGCAATATTGCAAAATTCAATTTAAACCAGGTAGGTTATGTAACTAATTGTAAATCAAGGAAAGTTTTAATTTTTTGGATAAGCCAAGTTGAAGACACGAAATTAACTAGATAGCAATAACTCCCTTTCTTGTAATGATTCATTGTTTTGCCCTCATTTTCACTAAAATCATCCATTAAATTTAAAAGTGAACAAAGAGAAGCTTTAAAAAAAAATTATGACGAAAAAACGCCGTATTCTAAAACAGGGTTTCCTTTATTGGAGCCCCTTCAAACATGAATTGTTGAGTAAAGTACATGGTTGATCAGGTATAAGTCACTCCTCCTCAAGGGCATATTGCAAAGGCCCGCAGTGAAAACGAAAAGGAGTTGTTGCAGATGTAGATATGAATATTTCGAGACTTTGAGTTAAAAACAATACTGTACCTTTTATAATTACTCAATTTGCTTGCAGCTAACCGCCCTCTCAATTAGTACTACACAATACTAAATGGATTATGAAATCTCATATTTATTGCCTAGATTCTGCTGAATAACGATGATGATTGACTGAGGCTTGTACTGGTTTGTCTGGTGCAAATTACTTCACATAATATACAATAGTGGCAGGAACTTGTTTCGCTCATTCGCCGTACTAATTAAGGTAAACACAAAAATAACCAGATATTTAAAATAAGCTACGTTGACGTTTATTCCTAACGTTGACGTTTATTCCTACAACTCGTCAAGCATATCGTGCAAAACAATAGCATTGATTGTTTTATTGGTTATCAATGACAACTTATCACTGTGCTTGCCGGTAGGAGCAGTTTACATAATTCGATCTGCCATCGCCGTAAGGACGATAATTTTTTTGCGGACTGTGCCACTCGTGTCATTATACTTGCACCAGGATCTTCATAAAATGTTAACATCAGCGTATTTTGTCACTCGCTCGAGTATAACATTCAAACTACGTTGATAATGTAATGCAAGGTAATACGTAATTTGTTTTCTGCATAAATCAAGGCAACAAAATGGAGGAAAAGACATGAAATCAACCAGAAAATGTAGGCAAGTGCGCTATAAAATGCTTTGGATGTCGATGGTGCACATTACATTATAACATTAATGGTGGCCAAGAAAGATTTTTGCAAGAAAGGCAGTTTTTGACAAAACGAGCTCATGACTCATGATAGACAGCAATAAAATAATTTCCTATACAAATTGATTCTTCACTTGCAAACGGGGATGGGCCCACCATTTTTTAATATTTTTTTCGAATAATTATTTTTGCCATGTCACATTTACAACGGGGTGGCTAATTTTGGGACCTTCCACCTACATTTTGTACTCAATTATTGGCATCTCCTTATGAATTTTCAACTTTCTTAAATCAGCGCGACATACTGTCATGCTCCGAGGTGACACACTTCTTCAAAAATTACCGACTAATTTCAATTGATTGGGAGGGTCATTCAGGTTTTGTGGTGTGGGGTGCGGAGCTGCAATAAAATATCCCCGTCGGCTTGAATGATGGAATAATGAGGAATAAAATTCGGAAGAATTCTGTCATACTGAGATTGAGCTTTTTATTTTCACTTAAAACGTGTCTGTTGCATCATTCAAGAATGGTTACATACAAACTGTATAAGAATGGAAGATATCTTCTTTAATTGATGCGCACAATACAGTACGTAATTTTCAATTTCTTTTATAACAAGTTGTAAAAATCAACGTGCTTTCTTTGTGAAATACAAAGTAAATTGATGAAACTTGTCTAACTAGAGAGATAAATTTGTTACATTACGCATCTATTTGATTGGTAGCACGTGTAATTGGAGTTCAACTAAAGTTGGATAAATAAAATAAACTAGGGTTGAAATCAGCACACTTAACAAATGGCAAAATTTAAGTATGGGGCGGGACTGCAAATATTTTTATTTTATTCATTGCATTTCATACATTTAAATGCTTCCGAATTTTAATTTCAATAAAGTAACGCGTACGTTATTTTTGTTCAATACATGTCGTAGAATTGAATTTGTTTTAAAATTCTTCTTTGGATATTTAAAACACATCTTGAATTTTCCATTTTGGTCAATTGGTTTCAACCCTAAAGCGATTAAATTTATTATCAACATCCCTATTTATTTTAAATTTCAAAACAGTCACGTAATCGTACTTGTAATATTATGGTTTACAATTTACATGCAACAAATCATTACTTTATTTATTGTTCGCAGACATGCGAACACAGCCCAATTTAATTTTCTAATCCTGTTATTTTTTTGGATAAACAAAAAATAAAGAGCAATTTTCTGAGCTCACTTTCTGTAACGCACTAATGTGCTCAGTTGGATAGGTGCGAGTCGCAAGATTCACACTTTTGTAAATCATTTTCATTTTGAATTTTACAGTGTTCCTGTCAATTTCACTTTTAATTTAAGGTTCGCTTTGTTGAAAGCAAGTTTACTAATTTTGGTACAAAAACTCTAAAAAATAGTGATACAAAAATGACCAATTCGGTCCGGATAAAAGAGACAGCAACTGCTTTGGACGAGGTAATTGCAAAGAATCGTATTTTTCGACTTTAATATAATGTAATATTTGGTTTGGTATAATTAAGCAATTTATATTTTACCAGTTTCAGATCGGTCAGACGATATACGATATTACAATTCAATTCTCTCCCGAATTAAAATTTAATCCTGTCTACACAAAAAAGCGAGATGGTACATTTATTAGCGTTATGCGGTCAGTCGACCTCTCTGAATCGGATACAACTGGAGAAAAGGGTGAAGACAAAGACGAAGAGATCACTGAGAATTTTTCAGTCTCGAGCTCAACAAATTTTACCTTCTTTTATGAATGGGAAGAAGAACCTGGAGAAACAAAGGAGCAACGCTGGAGAAATTATACTTTCTTCATGAAATTAAAGAGCCCTCTAGTAGAATTGGAAGAATCAAAATTTGTTAAAGTTGTGGCTGAGGTGGACTGCAAATGTGCAGAAAGTACCGAAGAAAAGGAACAGTTGAGCAATCAGCCAGAAAGTGAACCGGGTAAGCCTATTCGAAACAGTCTTTGAATTTAAGAGGAAAATTGGAAAATATTTAATTCATTTATTGAAAATTGTATGTAGAATTGTTTGAAATGGAGGATGAAGATATTATGGAAATTTTTGGGTCTCAACCAACCATTCTTTTGCTGCATAAACATGACAGCTCGAAGCATCCTTTTCATCCCAGCGGTATTAATCTTACCTTAACCGAGTACGATTTTTCAAATGCGACAATCCTTCCATTGGAAGTGCAGAAATTAATCACAAAGCGAGAATGCTTCAGTGAACTTAAAAGTCATGTCTCGGAATGGTTAGCTCCATTTGACATCAAAATAAAATGCAAGGATGGTGATCAAATAGATTGTCACAAGAAAATATTAACAGGTACGTATGTATAAGTTTTTGAAACCCTTTTTTAAGTTAACAAATAATTTCAAGTTTGCTTTCCAACTTATTCTCTAAATAAAATCGTCTTCTTGAATCATTTGGCCAGTGCGGAGTCCGGTATTTGAAAACATGTTTTCGAGTGGAAATTTTACTGAAGATCGTTTAAATACTATACATGCAACTGAATTCACATCATCTGCCATGAAAGTGATTCTTCATTTTATTTACACCGGAGATTTGCATGAGGATTGGGCAGAGGTACCCGAAGAAATTGTCCAGGGCGCATATAATTACCAGCTTGTCGGACTCCTCCAGTTTTTTGACCATCATCTCCTTATCGCTGTTTGTTCCAATGACAATGCAGTTAAACTTTTACATTTAGCAGAGCAACACGCTTTGGTCAACGCAAAAAATGCAATTTCCAAATACATTGACTGGTATGGCCTAGGTTTTATTCTTACAAGATTTTTGAATGTTTTGAATTTTGAATGAAATAAATATTATGTTTTTTATGTATAGGAATTTCTCCGAAGTATTTCGAGCCACGGTGCACATGTATCCTTACTACCCACAAAAACATGAGTCTAAACGATACGAATACGACGGTTGGTAACGTGTCCACATTTTTAAGAAATGGCAATAATGATTTTACAAGAATATTTACAAACGATTTTATATAAAACTTCTGTAACATTTTATAGGGACAGAGATTCAACCATACTACGGTGTTTGTGGTATCGTGTATGACAGGTGTAGACGAAGGTAAAACATGACCAGTCCGTTATCCAGCAAAACAATAACTAGAAGGACTGCCATTTTAATTGCTCAACTTCTCGGGTATTAAAAAATACTTTTAATGGATTGGTCAGCGATTAACTAACTTGACCTATGTTTACGCGTACAACATGACATTAAAAATCTTTACTTTAGCAAATCAAACTAGCACAATAAAGGATGTGTACTACTATTGTAGTTATCCTTATAATGTATTGCTCTGCAAGACACTAAATCAATAAAAAATTATTTCTACATGCTTATGTGTAAAATGTATAGTAGTATTTTAAGAGTCATTAATTTGTTCGTTAAAGTCTAAACGTAGCGCATTTTGTACCTACATAATTAAGATTATTGCATGCACTCTTCCAAAATTACACTGCGATTAATTTATTAAACCTGAACTAAAAATCATATTGGTAATATTGGCTAATAATAATGTCTTATTTTCGTACGGTAACTTGTGCACTTTTAAAGTTATGTTTCAAACTGAGGTTCTTAGTTCTCCTAAGATTTTTGGCTTAAATGGGGAATAAGTCCCGTTCTAGTCGGGTGACACATTATCTCTCATCGAGGTCACTGGTCAAATGCATTGTAACTTTGTCTCGGAAACCGATCCAATAGGGGCCAGAGTGACCACTGAAATGTATGGTAACTTAAGTGACTTCTAGTCACTAGGTCACCATGAGAGGGTTATTATAAGTTTTAGAAGCATTTTTTTGTGTCATTCATCACTGAAAATGAAAATTCAGTTTTTATCGTTTATTTGCATGAAAGTTTTTTGACGCTCTAACGCGAACTCTGCACTTACCAATTTTATCAGTGAATTCGCACTTAATTATTGCGTTTTGGCATATAATTAAATTATTTTTTGAGGGTAGCTGGCAGCTAGTTCTGAGTTTAGAACTTTACAAGAAAACTTTCTCTCCGAAAAATTCTCTGGTGTAAGGAGAAAAATAAGAAAAAAAGTTATTCAAGCACGTTCATCCCTTTAAAAAGTTAAGTAGTTAGTTTCTTCTGCCTGGTATAATGGCGAAGAAACCCAAGAAGAAGGAGAAAGCAGAAGAAGGAGACTCTTCTGCTCCTCAAACAGACACAGATCCATCCACCTTCATCCATCAGCCGACACCCTCGGAAACCGGTGACACCACTACGGCCCCGACTACGACTGCGGAAACGACAACAAAATCGGCATTGACGGACCTCCTTGGTTCAGACCCGAATGAGCCGAAAGTGCCACCGGAGAAAGCAGGAAAGAAGAAAGGAAAGAAAGGAAAAAAGGGCTCCAAGAAGAGGAAAGGGAAGAAGGGAAAGAAGAAAAAGAAGAAGAAGAAGAAGGATAAGCAAGTCGAAGCTAGGCCCCCCGCTCCCGTGGTTCCACAGTACTCGCAGAAAGACATCGATGACTACATCCGGAAACGTAGACAAGGAGAAGAAGAGACGACGCGAGGACCGACTTGTCAGGAAGATGCAGGAGATCGTCACACTTGTCCCGCCTGATGACATTCGTTGGACTACCTACACTTTGGCTCCACTCTATCAGTTCATTCGACGTCCGGAGGTGGAGGTTATCACGGCGTTTTTCCATCAAGAGGAGATCAAGAGAGAGGAGAAAAAGTTGCTCTTTACCGGCTCGAACAAGGACGATGTCGCTAACGACAAAAAGACTCCCACTTCTGATACGAAATCTACTTCGTCGAATGTGTCTAATCCTGCCTTACCTTCAAACACCAAGTCAAAAAGTGTTGGTCGATCCAGAGGCTCGAAAGGATGGGCGAGAATGAGCATGAAGAAGGGATCGGACGGACTGAGTCTCATTGTTCTGAATGAAGTTGTTCCGAACAACTCATTGGATTTGTTTTATTTTGTTAAGCTGCATAAAATGACTCTAGACAAGGATACTTTTTTTGACAATGTACTGTTTGGCAACATTCCCGGTGGTACTATCTCAGCACTTAATAATCTCCTTAAGTACGTCTTTGCCACTATGTTTTCAATTCCAGGAGTACTACCGGAAAGTATGTCTAGATCAAAATTATTTTTCCTTCAAATATTAAGTTTAACACTTTTATTAACTCCAACTCCAATGGCAAGTCATAATTTTGATATTTTTTAAAACTAGGTGTCCAAAATGAATTTTTTTCTGGTCTGACAAACCTGCTGTCAACAATGACAGACTACGTTCCAGAAGAGGCGTTGGCCTACTCCATTGATGTTGCCTCGAAAAATGAATTTACTTGGCTAGAACGTAATTAAGATTAAAAATATCTAGTTTTACATAATGTTATATTTTCTGCCGCATACAGTATCGTAATGGATGATCTGAATCATGTTTTAGTACAAGTGCCTAAAATGGCGGGCGACAATGATTTACCGTCTATCGCGCAAGTCGTCGAAGATTTAACTAAAGCGCTATATATTCTTCATTTCAAAAAGGAAAACGGTGAGAAAAATTTGTATACATTGAGAGAGGCAAATGTGAAGGCCACATCGTATTCCTCCGTTAAGTTGGAAATGGGTAAGTGAGTAGTTTTCGTCTTTTATTTCAAAGAACTTATAAAATAAAATTTTGATTGTTAATGTTAATGTGTTAAAAACGTTCAGTGATGAGAAAAACATGTGGAGTGTGGAGATGGGAAAGAAACCGAGTTGACATCTCTTTATCGTGTTCAGACAAAGCGAGTTTGAAAAAGTGGTTGGAGGAGGGTAAAATGGTCATTGTTTATCCACTTCATTATCCGGTGTCAGCCAGCAAAACTCCACTCCCGGACAATATTCCAAGTGAACTAACACACTCGACAATTATTTTTATTCAGATAAAAGACGAAGTCCTTGAATTTAACTCTCTTGGTACAATCACAAAATTATGAATGATTTTCAATTTTTTTTCAAAATAGATTAATATATTTATATTTTTTGATAATTTATTTTTTGTCAGACATACAACACACAGAAAAAGTAGAATCTAAGAAGAGATTGTTTTACAAACGTGCAGTGCTTGTCGTTGAGCAACTTTGCAGAGAGCTAAAAATTAATCGTCGAAAGCGGTTAATACTGACACATACAATAATACGTGATTTGAAGTAAGACAGGAACTATTTAAAATTGTAATTTTGAAGCTTTAATTAGCAATGTGTTTAAAAATAATAATATAATATAATACAGAAAAACAGACCATTGTGGTACAACATGTAGCGTACGAACAAAAGACTACATTGAGGACGCCAAACGTGGAGTTATTCACGTTCCCCAAAATGAAATAACCAGCGAGCATTTCGAAGAAGTTGTGAAAGAACTGAAATTTAAAATTCAAAGTTCGGCCGGCGTCAGCGCGAAGAAAGCCAAATTTGAAGAATTCGAAGATGAAGACCAATATAAAAAACTCGAAATTGATGCTGACCTTATTTGGAATTAGTATACTGATATACTGACATACATTTCATTTCATAAAACACACTACCTCAAGTCCAATATCAAAAAGAAGAATATTATTTTGTAATGCAATTGAAAAAAAATAAAATTCAATTTGAATGAGATTGATTTTAACATATTCATGAACCATGAGTTTTCATGAGCCATTTGAAGTGCATTCTTCTTTGTCTTTAAAGTTCGAGTTTGCCCCGAGCATGAAGCGCAGTTCCAAGATTCACAGATCCAAGATCTTCATGTGCTGCATATTGTATCTGTTTACTTTTTTCACTTCACACACTTGGAAATACCAATTTGGAATTAATTTGATTTTTATCGATTGATTATCAGTAATAATAAGGTTGGTTTGCTAATTCAAAGCTAAATCATGTTGGGCGTGACGGGGTCAATCAGTTTGTTGGGTAGTTCCCTGTTGAACGCTTTGAAATTGTCTAACGGTGCATTAGCGGCTGCTTTTGTGACTCCAGTTCGTTACAGATATTATGAAAATAAGCCAGTTTTAAAACGACGGTGGGGATACGACGATAAGGTTAGTTAGTCAACTAATGATAATTATATTATTTAATAGGCTTACTATTAATTAATGGTAACGGTTGACTTAAAAATTATTTACTAAAATACAATGATTTGATTTTTTTAACGTGAACTTGGACTCAGTTGGACTTCAGAGGACTGCTGCCGAGGGTGCCTTCGAGCCGGAAGTTACCGATTCCAGAGTACGTTCCAAAGAACCCGTGGTCACCGAAAGCGGCGTTGCAAGGTCAGAATGACTACGTTGACATTTTGGGTGAAGACGAGACCATCAATCCGGTCAGATTTGCGTATGGCGTTCCATCGTGGTTAAGAGGCTTCCACGGAAAGGAATATCACGTAAGTTTAGTTAATTACCAATTCGTTTAATTGGAGTCGCATAATTACAATTTGAGGTTTGTTAAAAAACAAAGTTATAATCCAACAGCATGACATAACAGTAACTTTGAACTGATTATAGAAGAATTAAAACTTAAATCAGTATATTTTAAATTTATAATGATTAATTAATTAAATTGCAGATGCTGTTACGAAGAAGAGCTTTCTTTGGAAAGGATTCGAGTGGAATTGGCGCTTTCAACATTAACAAACGCCTCAAGTTCCTTTATCGAAGATTGAATTATAAAACCAAGTCCTTCATGGATCCCAGGGTTTTGAGGCGATAATACTTTTTTACAATTCAGTTAATTAGGGTTTTCTAGATTAACATGTTTAACGGTTTTAGTAGTGAATTTGTGTTTAAATTGTAAATTGAGCAAGTTTGATATTGATTGAGAAACAGCAAGTTCCAGTTAGTTAAGTAATTCATCGTTAAAGGATGATCCTAAACGTTAATTGCGTCATAATTAGAAGAGTTAATTATTACTGTTAACATCTGGCAGATAATTGTCAATCAGTAATTCCGCGAACTCCACTTTTTCACACCAGTTGCCAAAATTGCCATTTTTCAGAACTTTTGTTGCAAGATATTTGAAGTATTAAATTCTACATTGCTGTTAATCCTGTTTAAAGTAGCATTTGTCCAAGTTGAAAGTGAAATTCATAAACTATTATATTATTGTAAAAATGAATGGATTGCTAGATAGTATTTAGTTAACAGGAATCATCAAATTACAATTGTAATAGGCAGACTTTGGCTTCAGTTCACTCCGATACATCCTCAACAATAAAGCAGCAAAACATTCTGCTCTAGGGACCTGGCAAGCATATTTTAATACCTAATTAACCCAATTAGCATAATGCGAGCAGATTTCATTTGTAAACTTTTAACTACAAAACTAATTCCTCATCGTCATCATCACAAACTTCCAGGTTGCTATTTACTCATGTGAAATGGACAGGTGCAATTTCAATATTATTCCAAAAACATTCATCCCAGGTGCTTATGTCGAGTTTACCAAATACGAATTAATTCCATAATTAAATAAATTACTATTAAAAGTAGCCGTAAAAAATGTTCTTAACGCCCCTCTTAACCTGGCTCGGATTACTCCTCAAACCGAAACTCGGCATTAGTCCAGTTAACACCCCGGGCATGCCCACGCCTATGCCAATTACAACGATGGGTCCACCAACGACCTCGATTTTCGACATTTTCACCTGCTCTGGAAGGAACACCGGAAGATATCCCCATAGGACAAACTGCTCCAGATACTTCGTCTGCAAGGGGATGTACAACCTCGTCCATTTCTCCGAATGCAGCGGAAATCTCCATTTTTCGCCCACTGCCCTCGTTTGCACGGAACCCCGTGATGCAGGTTGGTTAATATAAATTCCTAATTAAAGCTAAAAAATATTTTTAATCATTTTTATGAAAATTTTCACTACTTTTTATTTCTTAAAAAAGGTTGTGTGGCCGATATCATAACCCCCCGACCTCCTTCCAATATGAGCACTACCGTCCGACCCCCAGGTAACGTGACCTCCCCCTGGTTGCAACAGATTATCAGCTTGAACTACTTCCGGGCTGTGGATGAACCCCGTTTCGTCATGTTCTACAACCGGGACATTCTCAATCCACGGACACTCCGGTGGCCCATTACCTTCATAAGGGACGTGTGGGAAAGCATTATATTTATGTACGGCGATTTCGGCACAGACCGCCGTTTGTACGTGGTGCTTCATGGTCGGCAGCAGCCGCAGGACCTGGATTTCGCCACCTACCTGGAAAGCTCCAAGGGTTTCTTGAACGCGGTCGAGGTGGGGTCGGCGAACTGGACCGTGCAAAATGCCAATAACATGGACTTAATTGTGCGGAATCTAGCGCAAATTATTGTGAGAAGCGCCAGGGGCGTCCGGTACCCGGGACCGGAACACGGCTGGGCGGACATCTTTGTGCATGACATGTACAATCTGACAAACCGCGCCGAAGACCAGCAGAGGTGGATCAGGCTGATGGAGGAGGAGGCGCGCAACAATGTCGCCATAATTCCCATGTTTACACAGTGGTACCTCCCCATTTACACGGCGCACGGCGGAGGATCCGTCCTTAACAGATTTTTACTCGTGAGAAGTCAAATATTCCCGAGAATGCCGGAAGACCAGAGATTATTTGCAAGGTCAATGAACCGCGGCGAGTTCATTCATTTCTGGAGCTTTGCGGCGGGCAGGAATTTAACGGCCTTGGGCAACATGGTCTTCGGATCCACGCAGACCCTTATTGAGCAGTATGAAACGGCCAGGGCCAACTTTTCCTTGCAATATTAAATTAACAATTATAATTAACTAAGCTAGATTATATAGGTCGTAGACAAGAAGTGTTAGGTTATGCTAGGTAGTTATTCATAATTAAGGGTTGCAAATTGCAAATTGCCAACTTTTTTATTTTGGGGTGGTCCCGTCTGGCAACCACCGCACCGGCTTCATTGCCAATAATTTTTGTAATTCATTCAACAACAATGACTTGTAAATAGTTTAATTTAATCAATTCATTTTCATTCTCAACAAATTCAATTGTCGTTAACATGATAATCAATGTAATAATCTGTTGATTCTTATCGTTTTTTCTTCCTGGTGAGTAATACGTATGTTCTTTTATTAATAAAGTTTTGCTCTTGCTCTTTAAAATATTAAAATAAATTACTCAATGAATGACATACGACATGACATGACAAAGGGGACTAGGGGACTGCGCCAACGTCAGCCAGACTAAATGTGTTTAAAAACAACAGATATGATATAATAATAATGATGAATTACAAATTAGGTAAAATTACAAATTGATGGTGCAATAACAAAAACCTAACCAACCGTGAAATCGTCGTTTAGTTTAGATACTAGTTAGGTACTTCGAACTGACTAATCTGATTTCTTATGAAGCTGAATTATCTATTAGCTTTCTTATGATATCATAAAAATCGACAATCTCGAATAATATTAAAAATATTAAAAATAACAAAACCTTTTAGCTTTAACTAGACAGCCTTTTCCTTGGTCATCTCGAGAAAATCTTTTTAACGGCTGCCTTGCCCCAGGCCTTTAATTGTCTTTATTTAAAAGAGTTGAGTTGAATTAAATAAGAGTAACAAATTGAAATTACAATTGGGTTTGTTGAGGTACCAGTCAAAATAAAGCATTAATTAAATTTGATCTTTTGAACGGACGTTCATGATGATGATATTGAAATGATGACGCAGACGTATGCAGGTAGAGTTTTGCCTAACTGTTAACTATTCATTCATCATATCATTCTATTCATTAATTTTTCATTAACATTGACTAACAACAGACACACACATTCATTGTTGGTGTTGGTTCAAAATACGGCAATTTTTTATAATCCAGTTTTTTACTCCAATATCAATAAATTGCAGTTTCATAGGTTAAATGTTACCATTTTTTGCAAACTGCGGTGCGCCAGCGCAATCCGGAATGAGAAATGTATGCAAATTTTGACAAGTCAAAAGTTCAGTCAGCTTCAGCCAATAAGGCATTTAACATTTAATAATTAGGCATTAAGGCATGTGTCAACTGAGCATTTTTACAATTATCATGATCATGATTCATGATCCTTGTTGAATGTGTTGTAAATGTAAAACCATTGTCCGAATGATTCTACTTTTTTGGCAAGGCATCTTTCTAAATTCTAACACTAAGAAATAACTGTTGCAATTTAATTGCAACAATGACACTGCAATTGCAACAAAGTAATAAAGCAAAGTAAAAAAAATTAACCTAACAATAATAATCAGTGCAACTTTGAATGTTGTTTATTGCATGTTCAAATGAAGGTGTTATACATACATGAGGCAGGGACGTTAAATAATTATTCAAACGAAGCCAAGCCCAGTTAACTAAGTTAAACTTTACTCTGTTTATCTCAACGAACAATTATCATTAGCATATCATATCATAGCATTATCTATCACATTATCAGAGTGTGAGTGAGTTGAGGAGAAACACGTGCTCGAAATGATTCTAGGAGGAACAGCACGACTCAATAGGAATACAAAAGAATGTGGGGTAATCTGAATTATCATAAATCCACTATATCCACTATTTCAGCAGTCGTTAAATAAAATGTTACTCTAATGTCACTCACTGACAATGCTCAAAAGTATATTTCTATTTCAATCCTTATAAATAATAAATTAATATCTGCTGAGGTGGATGTGGAGGTGAGTCATTGTATTGTATAGAGAGAGCTTAAAGTTCAAAGTTTTCTTTCTTTGTTGATGTTGAATGATGAAATGGACGTGGTGGTCCTGAATCCTGGGTTTGGATGTGAGCCTTGACTTTTACTTATGGATTTTTTATTTGCTCAAGGTTTAAAGCGCTCTTCGTAAAAAAAAAATCTTTTTATTTCCTTTGCAAGGCAAAGGCAACAATGGCAATAAAAAATGCAGCCTTCAACTAAAAAATCCCTTCAGAGTTAGTTAAGTGAGTTAAGTAGATTGAGAGTTTATATTAACTAGGAGATACTAAATATTTTTAGGCGATTGAAATCAAACTTTATTGACAAATTGGACAAATTGAAACTGAGCGAATTGAACAAGGTCTCATCTCATGTTAAAAGTTTGTTTGTTTTTGTTTTTCATAATGATAATGACATTCAATTTTTAAGCGTGAGCGTGATGCTCAAATTAAATTCGCGTTCGAAATCATCCCATCCTCATCCATTCGAGCTGAAACTAAACATTTATTTTGATATCAAATAAATAAATGACATCATGATTTGATCATAATCATAACAATCCAAATCAGTCAACAATGAATAGAAAAAAACGATGATTCACGTTTACTCCACTCACTCACTTAATGTTAAATACATGCGTTCAGTGAAGAATCAATAAAAAATTTGTAACTTAACTGTGTAATCTGTAACACAGGGGGAAACGACAAACGACAATGACTTCAACTTCAACAATTCAACGACCTTGTCGTCGCTTATGTATGAATGTTATGTTAATTTATTAACTGTATTTTATAATTCCATCATTGTCATTATAAAGCGAAAAAATGTTGCATTTGCAACATTTGCATTTTGACTTCATTCTCATTCCAATGGTAATTCGATACCAACCAACTGAACTGAACTGAAACCTCAATTGCTGGCTTTGGCTGTGGCTCCACTAGGAAATGAATCTGTTTAGTTTAGATATGAAAGGTATGTATAAAGAGAGTAAATAACTGAAAGCAAGGAAAATTTTCTAGTAAGTTTAAACATGATGATGGATGAAAATAAAAAATATTCTGTTAAATTCTACTCTGCATGTCGCCTGTCCCCATGTTTGATGCTTGATCCAGTTTAGTTTTGGAGTTGCTTTTGCCTTTTTACCTTCATTGGTTTTTTCTTCCTCCATCAACTTCAACTCCAGAGGGCAAATTAAGGAATTGTACAAGATTATTAAGTAGTGCATGCACTGATTGGATTTGATTTTGTCATGTCTGTCCTGTAAAACAGATTGTAAATCTTCCGTCCCTCCAAACTCCAACTATCTTAACATGGTAATCCAACTGAGTTTACATTTGCATGAAAGCATATAATTATGATAGATTAACTTTTCTGTGCTCACTTTCCAAACTGCAAGCGAATCACTCACATCACTCACAATTCAGGTCATTGTCAATGGAAAACCTTCAATTTCTACCTTTTCCTTCTCCTCTTCGTCTTCTTCACTTCTTCTTAGTTCATTTCTTGTCGATGTCGATTTATTTTCGTAATTCGATTTCATCTCATCTTAACGCATGTCATGATCATTTACATTGCATCCTGCAGGTTTTGTGTGGACATAATAACAGTGGGTGTATGTATGTATTTAGGTAAGTTCGATTCGGGCTAAAAAATGTAGAAAATATGTAAATTATTTAGTTAACTCACTTACTTGTAAATATGTGCGTGTAAGTAAGTAAGTAAAGTACATGGATGATGACTTAATGACTTTTTTAGTCAAAAGTCGAAATGGATAGGTGAACATGAAAATGTGCATCTTTCTTGACTTACTTGAAAAGTTGGGACGTTCACTTCAAGGCAGCCGCAGCCTTTTGGCTTTGGATTGCTTTTGACATTAATCCATAAATATCGACATGGACATGGACGAATTTCAGTCATTGCCCACAAACTATTTATATAATAATAATATCTAAATATCTGGGTCTTAAATACCTATGTAATATCCCTGATCTAATCCCACTTGAGAAAATTGCATTCTTTAACTTTTAATGGTCCACATGAGTCGCATGTCATGACATGACATCGTGTGCTCACTTCAATTTTCAAGTGTCGGGTCTTTCTTTATGCTAATAATTGGTTAATTTAATCAAATTCTTGTCGTGTGGTAAAATATATTTTGCTATGACTCATTCGTGACAATAATGACTTCACTATCGCTTCTTGAGTCTTGAGATTGAGAGGAGAGAATCAGACGGAAAGAAAAATTTAATTAAGCCATTGAATTGCATTTGCAAAGCAAATTTTTATTTTTAGGTATTTACCTAATCAACATCATCATTAACTTCACTTTCGTCTTGAATTTATTATTATTTCGTCAAAAAAAAAAGATTGATAACAAAATATTT
>VYYJ01000500.1:0-56464 GCA_021029165.1 Cyphoderus albinus
GTATGAATCTCAAGCACTGAATGAAATCTGGTTCCTTTGTCAAAAACGGACATGCAGTACATTTCATCCGCAATCAAGTGTATTTTATTCCTTGTGATGCAAAAACATATTTTGTAAAACATGTAGCCATTTGTATATTTGTGCTTGTTTCCAAAATTTTATGGAAGTCTACCTTTGGCAGAATCGCATGACTTCCTCTGTGGTTTCTCTGTCCCAGACAGTGCCCAGAGGATTATTTGGATTGTTATAAATGAGAGCCCGCACATTCTTTCCTAGTTCTGATTGTTCTCGGTAAACTCTCTCAAGTGTTTCAATCTTCAGAGCGAATATCTCATTGTTGTCCTAATAATTGCAGTTGCATGTATAGACCAAGTTAATTCAATACAATTATGCATCTCGAAGCAACATTTATTTACCTTTTTCTGTGACATTGGAACACTCACTACTTCAATATTCCAGCGTTGTACGCCAGCGTGAAAGTAGCTAGAGTAAGCTGGAACTGGACACAGAAACACGTCTCTTTCATCAGCCAACATAAAGCTCAAAATATCCAGAGATACCATTGCCCCATTCAGTATAAAAAGCTGTGATAAATTTAATCATTATTGATGAAAATTACACCCCAGTCTAGAAATCCTACAATTTTTTTTTGATTTGTTTACCTTATCAAATGATATGGGAATTCTTGGTTTAAAAAAGGCATTCATAAAAGTTGCCAAATTTTTGCGGATATTGTCAGGTCCCCAAAATTGGTAATACCTAAAATGACTTGAATTTGGTTTGAAATTGGCTACCATTTTCAGCCTTTCCTCCCAAATGTCGTCCATGAGACCACTGACAGCAGTTCCAAGATTAACGATTCCCTACATTTCCAGTATATGTCATTGAGGTTATATCTCACTCACACAACTCAAGAACAAAGATAAAAGTTTTAGGACAAAAATATTATATGTCACCGTACCGTAGGATTGTCCTTTTCATTGTACGGGTTTTCAACGGCCGGCCAACTTGAATAATTGTTAATGTAATCCAAATCGATTGGAGTTCGTTGGGCTCTTTTAGATAAACTACTCGGGTCCTTTTCCGATGCCATTGTTTTCTGGGTAATGTATTTTTGTACTTTGTTCTATATGTGTTTAAACAGAATGAAAAAGTGGCTATAAAAGGAGGATCCACTGAGACTTCTAACTTCGTTTGTCAGCTGTAAGTTACGTATAAGTATGACTCACACGTGATAATATAAATAATATATATGCCAGTCTGACTCTAAAATTTAGAGTCTAAATGTGTGTTAATACATACTAAACTTGATATCAGAAAGCCTTATCTTTTTCTTCCACGACACACGAGTGCTTTAGTATGAAATTGACAACTTCTTGGAAATGAAGCATCAAGTTTCGTTGTTTCATATTGTTATGTTCTATTTCGAAGGCAATTTCTCTGTAGTATGTCATGTACAATCCGTCAAGTGATATATGTATGATGAAAAATAAACCAGGTTTCTTCATGACATTTTTTTCTTTTGCACTGCTTAATAAACATTATTATTCATTTATTTTTAATATTTTTTTCCTTTCGCGACACATTTTACAACATCATCAATATTATATTTTTTTCTATATTTTTATATCATCATCATCATTGCTTCTCCTTGATATTTATTTTGTATAGTTTATGTATATTCGATATTTAAAAACCTACTTAAAATTAATTTTACATACATACACAATAATTATAGTTCATTTAATATTTTCACGACGGCTAGTAACTGTAATTCAGTAATAATAATAATGATAATAATAATAATAATAATAATTAATAATAATAATAATATATTATCATCGTCAACATTTAATTACATTTTACATACATAGGTATTACATCAGTTGTTTATGTATCAGTATTACTTATTATAATAATAGTTATGATAATAATTGTTTATTTTTTAAAAGATATTTTTGTGTTAGTTTTTAAGATTCCTACTTAATCAGAAAGTAGTATTTTTCTGTAAAATTCTTTAAGAAGATATTTTTCTCCTCGCGTCATTTGCGTAAAAAGGTACACAACCAAAAATGTTTTCTTTTTAAAACTGACATTTGATTTTTTGGTTGCGTTCTTACTTATGAATCGTCTATTTCGTCTCCTATTATCCTGCACCTTTCTTCTCGCCTAGTTTTCTATTTTATCTTGAATCGTCAACGGGTTTAAAACTTATATTGATGAACCTTACAAGATTTTCTCCTTTTGTTCTTGCCAAGTGAATGGTCAATTTGTAATAATTCATACCATACCTACACTCAACTCGCCCTTTTACAAAACACACATTCATGGAGAGAATTCGATTTTTGAAGCATATTTTAATTGAATCAGTAATTATTTATCGTTTTCAAATTTGTTACAATCTGCTAAAATTGACTGAATTAAAAACTTGATTCCATCTTAATAAGAATTTTGTCATTACAGTTTTATAAAAGGGCATGATGTATACTGTAAACAGTTAATTTTAAGCATCGTTAAAGATTCCTAAACAATTCTCTTTATCCTGACTTGTACGATTCTTATTTCTCATAATACCAATTTGTAGGGAAAGTTGTATATCGGTTTATTCCATCTGAATTTTGTACGTATTACAAAGTAAAAAACTGATGCAAAGATTTTCATGTTGAAATCCTGAATTCAGTTTGATCAAGGTTTGGAATCTACTGTTCATCTTACAAAAAAGATTTATTAATTTTACTGTATCCCGAAAGAGATTTTTCCTGTCATTTCTTTTGATGATTTTGGAATTTGGATCCTGATTATTTTGTCGAGAGACATGATTAATCAATAGATAAATGCGATCAGCAAGAAGACAAATTGTTTTGTAATAATAAACAGATTTGTTGATTATTACAGGAGGTATTGTTGTACGTTGCTCACAATTAAGTAATTTGCAGACAACAGCACGAATTGTTTTCTGTGCAGTTAAAATGTATAATTATATGACATAGATAATTAATTATGGTTGTTATTATTATTATGTAGGATCGTAGAATATAATAATAAATAATTCGGTATGAAAGTTCTATTTACTCCCTTCACTAATAATTCATTATTACAACTAATTTGTTAAATTTGTTTGCTTGATCGTCTTCACCAGTAGTGTAAGTCCTCTACTGGCTCGCAGTTCTTTCGTGTAGTGCTGGTAAAGATGGATAGTTCACACAAGCGGAAATGTAGATGTACACATGATTGGCAAGAGACTAGAGCTTCTAAAGGGAAAGCATCATCATCAATCATCCTTTAATAATATCGCGTATACCGACTGAACTGTCGAACTTAATTGATTTGTATCAATGCTGAAATAAGTTTTTTGGAATGTTGTTTCCCTTGCCTTGAACAATAATTTTTCGTTTCGTAAATACTTAAAAGCCTATTAGCAGCTTATCAAAATTGTTACAGTTTACAAATACCATGTGCAAAGTTTATACTACATTGCTTTTTAGGTCCCTGATTCTCCCTCAGAATTTTTTTGTTACTGGCTATGTCGCTATTTATTGACAATAATTTATTGACCGGTATGATTCAGTAGCGTATATGATGATAAAGATTGAACGAATATTGTTTTTATCTTAAATAGACGTGGTCAACAAAGTTATAATAAAACAAGCTAAACTACGTTGTTAATTACTACCCATTAATGATAAGTATACAGATCACATGATATTTTCATAAATTATAAGAACAACACTACAACAATAACTCTTATTGACTGACTGACAGTTTGACTTCTAAAAGAGATTAAAAACAGAAAAACTTAATGTAAATTTACCTTTTGAGTATTTTTAGAATTATATGATGATTTCAATAATTTAGGAAATGACGCGGGTAAAGCATACAGGAAAAGCGTAAAAATTTGAGGTAACAGCAGTAGGATATCATTTAGGTGGAGCCAATAAATATAACAATAACGATTAAATAATTTAACATTATTACTAAGGTATGATACAATCATTAGTAGCAATTAATTCTATGTACTTTTCAAGTTCAAATTATGCCTCTTTGAACTGTTGGATTATAAATTTAATTGTTGACGATTACTGAAAGACAAAAACGTTTCTCGTTTAGGGTTGTCGAAGCTGACTTGTGGACTGGGTTGGGTCGGAGAAGCGAAAAGTTACAGAGTCATGATCCTGCGAATTAAGTTTGTGTGATTACAGCAAAACATACTGATGACACTCAATGGACTTGTAATGGAAACGTGCAGCATTTTTTGGAAACGAGATCAATATTATCATATCAAGTTTTTCGTGAACAGTTGACAACATGGCGCGTGTAAGGTTTTGCAAGTCTCTCAAGCAAAACAAAGCACTTTGAATTCAATTGCCTTTCCCTATATCATTTCACTCAACATTCTGCATTGTTCAGTAAAATTGAGATGAAAACAAGCGTCACCCACTCCGACTTCCTTGTCACTTGGTGAAAGATGGTCGATTTCTTTCTTGTAAATTGTACGAGACAGGTCACATTTAATTGCACCTCCGAGTAATTACCAGCTTTAACAATAGTAATAGTTTAAAATTTAAATCTCTGGCGAAATATTAGCATTTCGCCGCAGACATATGTAGCGTGTCGCATTCACATTCATTCATAACATCGGAATCGCACATCCGCCCATTTAAACACTTTCAAACAATCCGAATCATTCGTTCTTCACTGCATTCCAGGAGCGACTTTGTACTTGAAAGTGATCACTTTTTTTAATTGTAATGTACAGAGCGGTAGCATTAATAATATCTGTTGATAAGTCATTATCACCATTATTATTAATACCGTCATTATTATAAATGTAATTGAGTTTCAGTGGGATCATTTGCCTCTTTTCTGTTTTAAAAGCCTACCTGTCAAAATGAAGATAAAATTACCTAAAGACGAAGTAAAAATACCTGGATAATTACAGCTGTATTATATGCACATATAGTAAGTTATACAAATATCACACGATTATATTTGGACGTTCAATTAATTCCATGTCAGTTATTTTTTACACTTTTACATTGTATACACACCAAAACTAGTCAATGATTGTTTCCATTTATGTTAGAACTTCCTTTATAACCTACAGACTTTTTATACACTCCGAAATACAGAATATGGCGTAAAAAGTAATATTAATAATAATAATAATTAATGAAGACTTTCAAGTAGCGATAATAATTTGTAATGATAATAATACGTGGGTGGTTTTGATGTGATGAGATTTTTCGTTTTGTTTGTTTGTTGGTTGGTAGAGGAATTATTATTTAATGCATTATGTATATACTATCATGAAATAAAAATTTTGTATGTGACAGGTCGGTAGTTAACTCAATTGAGTGTGGCTATAATGTCAAACAACTAAACTGATATTAAGAGAAGCGCATAGCTAAAGACTAGGGATATCAATTTTGAGTCCAATAATAAAATAAGCTAATTTTGTCACTTTTGAACACTGCCGATGAAAAGAGAAACGGCACTGTTTCACGTTTTCTCCTTTAAGCGAATGAGAGAAATGCTAACTGAAATTTTATCATTATTTAATAATCACAGATATGGTTAACTGTCGGATGAACTGAATAAGAAAGAAAAAAAATAGAAGAAGAAAAATATGATGTCAAATCAAATTCAACCACACTTGAAAGTTGCCCTCAACCCTAAAGTCTTAAGGCAGGTAAAATTCACATTCACATCAAACGCACACATAAATCGTAACGTCAGGATACGACGAGTATTTTCTTTTTGGAAATCTAGTAATTTTTTTACGGTCTGTAATATTCTGTCTCGTTACGAAAATTGCACATACATTTTGGAATACGGGGAAATAATTGAAAGGTACAAAACGATTCTGACAAATTCCGTTTCTTCTTTCGTACATTTCTATACGGTAAAAATAACATTAAAAACAACAAGATTTAAACTATTGAGATATAAAAGATTACAAAGTGATACGACCCTGTAAGACAAGATCAAGATCATTTGATGGAAAACGGAATTTGCCTAGAAATGTTTGAATTTGAGTATATGGAAAAGCAGATTCACCCACTGACAAGACACCGTTATTTATCGCTGGAAGACCCCTGGTTTAATTTTTGGTTTAAAATTGGTAAAATGTTATCTTCCACTCCACTATAACTGGTAAAAAAAAGAATTGAATTTTGGACATTTTATTTTTACCTGCACCCTCACTAGAGACCAATTAATGTGAAGCAAAGCCAATTGGACGAAGGGAAAGTTGAAAACGAGAAGAAGGAAAGTGAGAAATGAAAGGTATTTTAAGAGGCATGTAGAAATCGTGATCTCATTATTTAAAGTAGACTACTTTGGTGCAACAAATCGATGGGACGATTGTGAATGGCTATAAAATTGGAATTAATTATTAGTTAACTAATTACTGATACTGATTGAATTCAAGTGGAACAGGACTATGTTTTATGACTAAATTGGATTTCAATAATAAAAATAACAATAATTAATCTATAAGTGTCTGGCGCACAAACAGTGTGAAAACTAAGTAATTAAGTGTAATTTACTGTCATGTGATTTCCTTGTTGGAGTTAATTGCAATGATTCTATGTAATATAATAAATGAAGATCTTCTTTGGGTTGTAATTGATGTTTCCTCAAACGTAAAAAACGACATGAGAAATATTTTTTTCTCTTCCTCTACAGTCTACACAAAAGAATCAACTTTTAGGTATATGAATCGCAACGTTGGCCACTAAAAGCATTGAGAATTGAATTTTGCTTTCTCCTAAAAATCCCGTGTGGTCAAGTGGTGACTCTCCCCTCGCATTTTACAACAGACAACAAAACTATAACTGTGTATAATTTCTACTTTTTTGAACAATCATTGACTTGAACAAGCACTGCAACATGAACAAGAAGAATTAATTTTCAGTCTGTGTTTGTCTAAGGACGTGATTATCTACAACGATAATAATAAGACTTTTGCCGGTCTATAATTATCTATAAATAAAGATTAACAATTGTAACTGTGATGAACGAACTTCTGAGAAATAAAATCACTTGTCTCACTTTACATGTCTACTTACGCAAAACTAGCCTTATTGTATGTGTTATTCACAAAATAAAAATAAAAAACTTACTACCTACTTCATAACAATGACAAATGACAATAGACACGGTGTAATTATGAACATATTTTCTACACAGATTAACTCCTCCTATCCTAGTACACTATTCACGATACTATCGGTAATTTGCTTGCATCGGTTCAGCAGCAGACATAGTGGAAGTGTAAAAAATATCCTGATTGTAATGAAAACTTTCTATGTCTGATAAATGTATATTTTAAATGTTAAAGGGTTGTTCTCTTAAATAGATTTGGAAAAGATATGCTCCCTGAATACTTTTTTCTCCTTGTCACAACGTCCACTTTACTTTCCTTTTGTACTTCTGCGTGTTAGCAAAAAAAAACTAAATATTTCTCTTTTATTGGTGAAAGCATTTGAAGGACCTGGAAAGAATTATTTTTTTAGGTAGATAAGTGATTTCTTTTTTTAAATATTTAACTTTGTTGGGTTTCCAGTCTTTCTATTTGTTTTTACAATCCAATGAAATCAAGTCAAATCCCGATAAGTCTCTCACACCTATTGTTTTATTCTGTCTCATTGTTTTGTAGACACTCTTCGGTCGAAGTCCAACTTCCGTTTTCAGATCACATTTTTCGAAGACAGTCTGTGTGACCACAGCATTTCCAGTCTAAAATTTGATTAACGCACTCAATTCCTTGCTTACTCACCTCCAAAACCTCAGTCTATCCAAAATGATCGCGTGCAAAACTGTAAGCACTGTTGTCAACTGTTCACTGTCAAGTATTTTTTAAGCTTCCGTAAATGTGCAGATTGGCCACTCGACACACCGACTTTTCCATTCTAATGCGTTGCATTGCTCAAAATTTTAACAAACACGAACGCTGACTGACTGACTGAAACACTGAAACTGAGGTAAAAGTAACAGGAGTATAATTTGAATAAATAATAAGTAAAATTATTTAATTACAGGCTATGCTATTAAATGCATTTGTAAAATATGTAATGCTCACCCTGCAGTAAATCACTCTGCGACTCATATTTAAAGCAATTATTGCTTCTCAGGATCATGACTCCGGTTTTAGCTTCGAGGACCGAAACCTCTTAGAAAATTTCTGAGTGAGGGTCTGGGAAATTATGGGGCTGTCTGGTTAAACATTACCTAAGTCGATTGTGGTAGTAACAGTTTTGTACATGGTATTAGGGGTACTAAGCTGTCAAAGTGCAAGAGTAGACATTCAACGCGAAACTTCTGTCCTTAATCTTTCTATAACTGTAATATTTTCGTATAATTATGCAATCTTATTCTAATAAATTAGAACTGAGAGAGAGAGAGAGTATATTTTGCCTGGATTGGAAAACGATTTGAACCTGGAATTAATTAATCGCTCTTGGTATTTCTTCTCTGGAGGTGGTAATGACACGGCCAAAAATATGAAAAAAGGTGGGTTGAATTAAATTTTAAATGTTAGTGGTACTGTACCAAATTAAAAATAATTAAGAAAACACTGAAACACTTGAAGCTGGAATTGTTTTGCACGGAAATTTAAGATATTATATAATACGGAAATACGAATAATAATTATAATACATTATACATTAATATTTTATAAGTCACGATCATATACAGAGAGGGTAATATATATTTTCTTTGAGTAAACTATAACACATTTTTCTTTTTGACACTGAATATTTTATTCCACAATTGTTCCAGGATTTGCTTGCTGTCCCACGCACTCATTCTCTAAACTAGTGTAAATTCCAGCACTCTTTCTCCAAAGCAGTCATAGTGTTTAAAAATTGATAAGATCAGAGTGGTGATCAAGTGATCATCAGTTCACAATTCTAATATTATGCGAATAAAATTACAGTAACACGCAGGTATATCACTAATTAACAAGATCAAATAAGAAAAACAGGACAAAATATACACATTGGAAAGTCGTTGGAGATGTTGATGATGAATGCTGGTTCTATCAACGTTTTTGGTTTTTTCACAAATAATAAACTCTGTTGATCGACTCAAATTAACTAACTTCGAGGTGGACTTAAAATTGGTTAAAAACTAGATTACATAAATAGGAGGCGATGCAGTTTCACGCCTCTGTTTAAACATAGAGAAGCAGGAGAGATAACAAGATTACACTCACTTAAACTGGAGAAATTTGCCGTCTGCAATCTTTTCGTCATATTTAAATATCTTCTTAGTCATGATTAATTATTTTTTAAATGTGATGTACGGTTATACATCGCGACGAGTATGTAACAGCGGGGCTTGATTCATTTCTGGTTAAAAGCTTTATATCGCATTGTGTCCCATTTCAATACATTACGTTTAAAAATTCTTTTACATATATACGAAGTATTTTTTTATTTCCTACTTATAAACATGACGAACGAGAGGAATCGATATCCTAAATCCTAAAATTGTAAATATAATATTTTATCATAACACGTTGTAAAAGACAAAAAAGTGAGAAAAAGACTGGTATACGCAGTTGCTTTGCTTTAGATGATGTATGACATGTGTGTACATGTTATACAAGTTTTATATTATTATTTTTACTTTAATTAGTTTTTTTTTTGTTTCGCTAAAAACTTTGTTTATGATCATTACGACATCTTTTCTTTTCTGCTTAATTTTCATACCTGGTTTTGGACTTACTTTTATTTTGTGAAGGGTTAATATTTCTAGAATAGGATAAAAGGTTTAAAGTATTTTTATATGTTGTGTAACATATTTTTTAAATTTTATGGTTTTAGTAAGTCTGCTGGGTATAGTAAATTGTAGTAAATAGGATTATATATTTTCATTTCCTTGTTTCAAGAATAATCCGCTAATAATTCCAAAGTAAATCCAGACTCGTTTTAAAATTCTGCTCCTGCTTCTCCCTCGCGCTTTCCATGATCATTTTAAAATAGTAAAATCGCTAATAAAAATTTGTCGACGAACATGTGACGGTTCATTTCTATGTATATAATTATATTTTTCCTTTGTCATCATGCAAGACGATAAGAGTTTATTTGTAATTTATTCCTTTAAATGGCCGTGCTCTCTCAACTTTCTACCACTAAATATGTATTTTAAAAAAGAAGAAAAAAATCGTTTTAACTGTTTCCATTAAATTTGTTTTGCTTGGTTGTCGAAATGTTCCTAAGCCTTAATCGTGGCCTTATTAAACCAGTGGTACTTATCCCCTTTGGAGGGAATCGCAGGACCGTACGATGGGTGTGGGGGCCTAAAACACGAAACAAAAATAGAAAACATCATTGTAGCTTCACTCCAGTCGACGGTTCGTACGATCATACACTGTTTCACATAACGAAAGAATTGTTCAAATAACAACATACCCCATGCTCCACTTGGAGGGACTCCCATATCCATACTTGGGTGGAGAGAACTTTGCCAAACTATAACTTGAATAGTGATTGGGTGGGCTGGACGAGAACATTTCCATGGTGGTGGCCGTGTTCATTGAGTTGTACCAATTCATGGCAGCCGGAGACGGGGAATGATGCGGCTGACCCCCAGCATGCCCTCCGTTGCCATTACCAGCTCCATGATGAGAAGAAGAACCGTGATGATGGTTGTGGTGATGATGATGACCTCCTCCAGAGTAACCGTTGGAGTACGGACGATTCCCCTTGAAATTGGGGCTGCTGCCTTGCGAGTTGAAGAAGGTGCGTCTTCCATTCTTTCTTGTACACATTTCCTGAGCTACCTATAAATCGTAAAGGAAACAATAAACTTATTTAGCTAACAATCTATTACACAGAAGAAGTATTCATTATTTTTTCATAATCATCTCTAGCACGATAAATATGATGAAGAAAGCCGTAGACCAAGAAAGTAGGGATAAAAAGCTGCGATCTCTGCATCTCTGTTTCTGACAAGCAATCTCACATTCTCATAACCTGAATTATTTGACGTAATAATTGAATCATGATCATAAATTATGAATATCGTAACTTTTCCAGCCATTAATTGCTCATACAAATGCGCGTTCTTAGCTCCAAGTTTTCATGTTACTCAATCTGATAGCAAACTTATTGTGCCACACAATGTGGTAGCTAATGTATGATGGTACACATCTTGTTTCTCCTTGTTTGTATAACATGTATTGCATAATTGTTCCCGAAGCGATCTTTACTTCGGTTTCCTCCAATGATTCGCATACATTCGTAATTCGCATCTTGCCACATGGTCATAATTGCAAATCAGAGGAACACAAAATATAATCTTAGAAATTATAGAGAGTTGCAATTTCCAACAACAATGGTTACAGCATTCGTCTACCGTACACACACGTTCATGTACAAAAGAACATATCCTCGAATATTAGTTCGACGAGGAACCATCGCGCATCCCACTCACTCTACGTGCACGAGGACACAATAGAGGTAAACAGCACAAATATCTACAGTCAGCCAGCAGCAGCACAACCCAAAATATCCATTTCAAAAAAAAGAAGGAAGACACAGAATGAGAAGTATGGGCTTATGCTGCACACTGACTACGCTCTTAAGGAAGTGTAGAGACTATGCATGTAGAACTTTTACATTTCTTCCAACTCTGGTCATCGACCCGATTTCGCACAGGCCCAAAGAGAAAGAGGAGAAAGAGAGAAGGGTATATAAAAGTTACAAAAACACACAAATTTTATTCCACAAAGGACGAGCAGGGCACACAATACAACTTCGATGACAATTTCTTTACCGAACGAGACTCAATAAATTCGAGGGTCCAAACTCCAAACAGCATGCGAAAAAACTCGAGTAGCAAATACTGTGAAATACAAGAATGCAACAGTCGTTTTTCCTTGTCTTCTCTTGAATTATTTTCGCAAGTTGTAATAATATTATTCCAAAATTATCATCCATCATCCTCATCATTCCTTTCGCCTGACATAAACATATCGTCAAACTCTAATCATACGCTTGAAAAACTGTTTGTTCCAAACTACATGAATTTTTTCTTTGTCCTTCTTCGAAATCGGCTCTCTTTGTTATTACATTTTTTTTCTACAATATCGACCTGAACCTAAGTGTATTAAACAAAACAACGACAAGCAAGAGAATTTCTACTAGAAAGTGTTTTGCTTTTCTACTTTTACTTTGAGAACTCAAACTTGTAGTTTTATCCGCTCTAAACTTCATATTTATTGACTTTATCATGATTTCTAAATATTTTCTTCAATTTAAAGCATCACATCCGCAACCGCATCACAATCCTGATCTGCCCTCTCGCAATCGCTCTGAAATAGATGGCATGACATGATTTTTATCTTAACTTTGTCATCTTTACTATTCTCAGCGTATGCCTCCCCCATCTCAGTGATTATTTTGTTTTGTTCTCTTTGCATTCATCCCATTCACCTTTTACAGTCAAATTGCACTCCTCTATTATTTTAAAAGCCGTTTCAGGTACTGAATATCACAATAAGGATGTAGGCAAACTTTTTGGTACATAAAAGATCATGTTAGGGTTGACTTTAGTTTGGTGACGATGATTTGATGATGGATGAGATGGGAAGTGAAGGGACATGTGCAGTTGCTCAGTTGCTGTTATAATTGTTGTGATGGCGTTTTTATGCGTGGATGCTCCTTTTGCGAAGCTTGTCGACTCCCATTGTTATTGTTGATGTTGTTTTTATTGCAACGGGAGCTCTCACTCACTCTACTGCAACTCCCTTTGTAATTGCATTTTGAACTGAGTCAGTTCAGTTCTCATGCTATTTTTGGTTAATTCACTTCCCTGCTCCCTCCGCACTCTATTTTGGTTGCAGTTGCTCTTACGATTATATTCAAAAGCAATAGACAACCAACCAGCCATTTATTTCATTGTTGCAAAACAGAATAATCTTGTTTAAAAAGGGAGAGAGCTGTGAGTGAGGGAAAACTGAAATTTGACAACGGCGAGTTGCTACATGTAAAGTATCATGTCATCATAATGGCATATTTTATCGTGTTCACGAAGTGAACGTTTCGAAAAAAAGAAAAAAACGAAGGATGTCGAAAAATAATTACGACTGATATGCATTTCCCCTAAATAGTATCATCATGATGATCGTTACTACACTGTTGTCAAAACTTAGTTGTCCTTTTTGAAGAAAAACATGACGAGATGCGAAAGTGGAGCTGAGCTAGCGAACAAATACGCTTTCATGTGATACGATCATGATGCTCCTGTTAAAATAACTGATTTCGAAAAGTAGATAACAGTTATTTTTTTAGAGTGACTAAATTTTTACAGCGTCACTTTTCAAAGATGCAAATCTGTTGGAAAAGAGTCTGATGCTCTTTCGATTCGCTCACTCTGTGATTGCCATGATATTCAATGATGCTGCCGTTACCGCTTTCGATCATCAAATTCGAACAGCACAGTATTAAATTTTCAGCATTATTTTCCCTTCTACTCCAATAAAATACTGACGCCACACAACTTCTCGCTGACTAACAACATTTTACTATTTGCTCCCATTTGCACATTTTTCTCTTTTTAGAATTTTTAATTCCTCCCTCAGTCAGGTAGGTGGCCGTCATCAGTTATTTTTGTTCAGTAATCAGCTATACATTAGTGGCACATAATAAGCCTAAATAACAATAAAATTATTGTGTGCTTGTTGTTGTGCGGAAATGTGAATAGCGAGATTTATTGTACCATTATAATACTAATCAAATAAAATTTGTGCATAGTGTGCAATAGTCTTGATTCAATCCACTAAGCATGTAACAATAATAATAGACAGTGTCTATACGTTAGCTCTCCTAATTTTTATATTTATGACTGGCCCTCCTACATACATTTTTTGTGATTTTTTAGCGGATGCATAAAATTACAAACACGACACACAAAAATACAATGTGGGTACAGCTTACAGCAACGTTGTTTAATGAACAGATTAAGTAGACAAGTCACAAACCGTGTAGTAGGGTCATGTTCAAAATCCATTTTCTATTGTTTTATTACAAAAATCAGATTAATGTTGCCTATGTCCTCCTCTCTACGATTATTTTATCAGATTAACCAACCTGGGATAAAATACACCATTCAATTTTATTCAGTTTTTTTGGGCAGCAGCATTATTCATTAATTTCATTATATTATTTACTTACCATTCAAGTGAGCAACGGTAATAACGTATTATTAGTAGGTAAGCTACACATTAAAGTGTGCATTATTCGTTTGTTAAATGTTTGCTAAATTTAATAGCTGATTTTTCCGCTTGTTGAAAAAAGAACTTAATAAGTATGAACTTGATAATCACAACATATTTTATGCTAAATCACCTAGAATGAATTTGCATACTACAATGGTAAACTAACTAAAGATTTTTTAACTTTCATGCACCGTCGTGTTTCTTCCAACCCAACTGTGCAAAAAACAATTAATATTTTTAACTAAATAAAAGCTAGTTATCATAATCAACATCAAGAATAATTTGCAATTAGTTTTTTCAAGTCAAGTGTAGAAACAACTACTTTAGCAATGGAAACTAACCATTAAATTAAATGCACCAATATTTTTGAGTTCTTTTTTCTACGAAATAGCAAGTATGTAGGTAACTCACTGTTGTAAGCTGTCTTGGCAGTATCGATATGCTTTGTGATGTTGTCTTTAATTAAAAGCTGCATAGGTACGCGGAATAATGAAATCCATGCGTAGATGGATTCGGCATCTGATAACTCTGTAACTTATTTTGCACTCATGATTTTATTTTGATTTAAATTTCAGCCATGCTCAAAAGAAAAACGAACACTGGGGAAACACTAATCAAACGCTATCCTAAATCCCAAGTTTGCAACAGACTGCAACCAAAGGCTCAGCGTTTCTGCAATGCAAAATTTTGCTGTTTTCGTGTTCTTTTTTCCTAGATAAACAAGAAAAATCTTATCATGATCATCCTTTGCACTCCTCGATATTTGAACCATGTCATGTAAGAAGTGTTACTTATTTATTCTTAGACTTGCGAAGCAGCTCAACTGCTCCACGCAATGCTGCTCTTGCTGTTCTCAACAAAATCTTAATCTTATCTCCTTCGAATTGTTTTTCTCATGCAGAAAATAGAATTGCATTATATGCAGAACGGGATGCAATTCTGCAATCTTTTACTTTGCAGTGGTTTCATCTGTGGTTCTGTGTAGGTTTGCATTTTTGCAGACCACAAAATAGCTGTTGATAATCAAACATGGCGTTGAAAAAATTGTAGAACACAATGCAACACCGTAAGGCTCTGCGTGTTACTGTAAGTATCGTGCTAGAATTGATATCCCCTATCTGAATCCAAGTAAGCAAGCTTGCAACAATCATAATTTGCATTGTTGTTCTCAATCCTTATCGTACGTAGCCTCATGACTGGTTCAGTTAGCTGATAAAAAGAGCTCTTACTTCTTTTAGATTCAAAATTGGTTTTCCTTTAGACGTGAGTGTAATAGAATCTTAGCTGTCCCCTTCTTGCCTTGCGTATCGAAAAGACAATGTTATTCTTGCCATTTTAGTTGATCCCTTATGATTTTGTCCCTTTGTGCATTTTCTACACATAGAATAAAAAATAACGCGACATTGCATTGCTNATCGAAAAGACAATGTTATTCTTGCCATTTTAGTTGATCCCTTATGATTTTGTCCCTTTGTGCATTTTCTACACATAGAATAAAAAATAACGCGACATTGCATTGCTTGCACAATGCAACGGCATAAGGAGGCAAAATCAGCAGAATCATCATGACATGCATTCGCTGATTGGTGAAACGCATGCAGCTGAACTGAGCAAGTCACAATCACAACCCCAGTTCTATTGTCATTTTTGCTTAATATTTTTTCTACTCTAACCGATGCAGTTTGCAGTTTGCTTCACTGCAAAATAGTAATCTCTGACCTGATTTCCACGGGTGTACATGTTATTCTATCACTATGTCTCTTGCCCAAATTACCAATTTTATGAAGCTATGATGACTGAAATGAAAGGGTACGACACAAATAAAATGAATGAAGACAAGATGAAATTTGTATTTAATATTTAACGAAACCAAACCAAACCAAGTTAATTTCAGCCACTTGCTGTGTAGGCGCATAGCTAATTTTATTTCGATATTACCATATTACAAAGCTAACCTAACACCTTTTCTTTATTGCTTGGCTCTGTGATGCTTTGCACAGTTTGCAGCAGTTTATAGTACAATTCCATCTTTGCAGAGAATTGCCGCACCAGCTCAGTCATATCTAACTTATTGACTGTTTGTAAAAATGACAAGTTACATATATGCTTTTACATGTAACGTTTCTATTTTTATTATTATTGATTAGGGAGTTAGAAAGTCCATTATGAAAAATGTGAATTGAATAAGGTGACAAATAAGATCCATTCCAAATAATTTCATTTCTCTCCTCCATTCAACATTCTGACATTCCCTTCTTTTATCTGAACATTTCATTTTGACTTACAGATGTTAATATACTATGTCATCCTACATTAATAAATATCCTCCATCGGTTGTTTTTTTTTCTATCTCAAGTTGCAAAGATCACAAGCAACAGCGATCTTAATGTCCTTTTCTTGTCTTTCCCATGAAAGAACGAAAGGAAAACAGATACAAAAAATAATTAAATAAACATGTGCACGGCAACTGTAAAGAGTAAATGTGAGCAACTCTCTCCAATTCCATATCGATTTTTTTTACTTAAGATTAATATTACAATTTAAATTACAGTATGCATATTTGTATGCACAATAATATTCAACGCCAGCATTGGCTATTGTGTGAATTGTACTTCATTGCACTACTCATTTTGCACTCAAGAGAGAGGGGGACCGTCTTCAACTTTTCTAACTGCATTTCATGTACATTTGGCATTTTGCAACAGCTACAAAGTTAGTAATTGGCCAACTTTAAATTATTTCTGCAAATGGTTGTGTGCTTTGATGACAAGCTTGAATAGCTTTGTACTTACTTTACGAGAACATTCAGTTCAGTTCAAAGACGAACGAAAGGTGAGAGACAGAAAAAAAATTGGCAATTAGTTATGCTGACAATGCTATAAAATCCTGCATTCGTAACGGCAAGAAGCAGTGTCGTGTTTGGTAAATATCTAACGCACTCATTAAGATATTTTCCAAACGGTGTCTGCATGTTATTGCACATAACATAATAACATCCATTTTATTACTCACATAGAAGTGTGATCTATTGAGAAGGTGGATACGTAACAGTTACAGCAGAGCAACGAATATCCCTCCTTTCTGCGACTCACATTCTAAATGTAATCAAGTCTGTATTAAACTATCTACAATACCTAATAATAATGAATTATGCAAGAAGAAAATATGTGAAACTTTTGAGATTGTCAATTAAAACAATGCAATTCCTCTTCAATGAATTATATAAATACATACGTGAATGTTTGTAAATAAAGTAATAAAAATGAAAAACAAAGAAAATTGCACGCAGTTAAAAATACGCGAAGTTTAGCTCTTCACAACATAATATGAGAAGAAAATTAATGCTAGATTATTGTATTTTTAACTGCCTTAAATCATTGTCAGCTTCTACCCTTGAATGCCTGCCCACTTAAAAAATTAAAGCATCGAACAATCCCAAATAAAGATTGTAGAAATTCTTTTAACTGTTTTTATTAATTGAACAAGTTCCACTCCTTGGACTGGGATGGGTTTTATATATGAGGGGAATTGAGTTTTCCCAAAGAAATTTTAACGGGAAAGCCATAAAAACAAATAATATTCAGTATAGGCACAAATTTAATGACATTAACGATTAACCATTCGCATTTATGATCTCGGCTGAAGCGAGTCAATTACCAATATCGCCATTAATCGCGTAAAGCAGGCAGGCTAAAGCAGCTCTAACGCTATTGGTTGATAGTTTGTTTTGATGTTTTGCTCCTTTTTCAGTGTTATCAGATTACATCAGTTTTTGAGCATGAGCAGCTTGCAGTTTCAATGATATATTGAAAATACGAAGTTAAATTGCATTTTAAGAAGTTCTCGTACGTCATTCGATACGGATTTAAATGAACATGCCCATCTGTCATCACAATAATAATATTCAACCAAGGTTGATGCGACAGAAGTTTTTTTTGTATTTTTCTTTCGTTTCATCTTTAAGATGATTAAATTAGATAGACCATAACTGAAAATCTTTTAGAACACAGCACGTACTTTAAAGGCGTCATATCAAATATCCTTTTTGGTGGAACAAAGAATCTCACAGATGTACGATTTTACTTTGCTTGTTCTGTTCAAATAAATGCAAATATAAACAATATCCTATTCTCTCTCGCAATCATCAACTAAGTGATGAAAATCTACGGGATATGGCAGTCAGGCTCAAAAACGAGACCGGAGATCATATCAAGCATGACAATATTTTATGCAGATTGCTAAGTTCGCCGCTCGGCTCCATCTTTGGCTTTACAAGCTCTGAATAAACCTTTGTCTTAAATGTACCACAATTTTTTCACACACTCTTTTGAGGTTGCAGAGTAATAAATAATAACAGCATTTTAAATGTGCCCTTTATTCCTTTCCTCGCCTGCCTCCCCTTAACTCAACGATTCAATTTAAATGCACATTTGCAGCGTTACTTCTCTTCTCACTCTGCTTTATCACAAGGTTTTATCAATTTTATTCTTCTCGTTGCGTATGCTCAATTTGAATAAATCCTTCGACGAGAGGAAAGAGAGCCCTAAATGTTCATCCACGTCGTCCCCGTCGCTGTTTTTACATTTCATTGGGAACGGAGTCGAGCGTAAACTACTTACCGTGTACATCGACTAACTACATTTATGTAACGTTTGATTACGTATTTATAATAATCAAAATGGATACATTTGCATAACAGAATGCCGTGAGATGTCAGATTCGACGTCCTCCATCCATAATCTTTAACTAGTTTAGTTCTGCTTAGACATAAAACAACAACGAGCGACACCTCGAAGAGCCCATTGTTGCAAAGATTTGCAAAAACGCTCGGCGTTATGCCGATGTTGACGAAATTCTCTAGCATTAATGAATAACAAGCCGTTGTTGATTTTCGTGTCAATGAGCTGTGAACTATGAATTGACGTAAAATCCTAAATAAGGGAGTGCAGCTGCGTCTCGTCTCCTCCTGAAAAAACAGGGCCAATCTCGAGCAACACTCTCTGCTGTAATTATTAAACAAACGACTGCCACGACGTAATGAAGGCAAACAGCAATATCTCAAGATGAACTCGAAAGGCAGAAAACACAAACACAGCCAGAGCTTCAACTTACTAATCTGTCATGTCAGAATGTGTGTACATCATAGTATCATACATTATCATTATTTTTATAATAAAATAACGTGAATTTTAGGACGAATAACATTTCAGCTCTCTTTTTAAGTTTATCTGGTCTCGTTCTTGTCTACTTAACCAATTTTTCTGCTGCTGCCGCCGACTTCGACTGATTGTGTGTGACTGCTTTTATGATCACGATGAAGATGATGAACTGACGCTCTCTACTAGATACTACCTAGCTAGCCATCAAAAAATTAATTTTTCGCCCGCAGTGTACCGTTCTCTTTTCTCTTAATTTTCTCCTTGTAGACATTAAATCACAAAATGATTCAGTTTGTTCAATTCAGGTTTACTTATTCAACTGTTTTTGACTCAGCAAATGTCAAAAATAATAATCTACTGATAATGTAAGATTTTCAAACTCGTCAGTCGAAGATGATCAAGAAAGCCAAAGAAAAACAAAACTCATTTCTGAAGTACGGTCAAAAATTAAGTATGCGACGATGATGAGGTTGAGTTGAAGTTGATATGAGAAAGAAAAGAGTCCCACTATTTAAAAGCCACTGTTTATTTGAAATTTTCAGTTGATATGTGAGAATAAAGGCGCAACTGTTGGTCGGCGTACGTTTTCAGCCGGCATCCCAACTCACGAAAAAAGAGTTCAAGAGACTCAGCAAATCAGCAAATGTCAAAAATAATAATCTACTGATAATGTAAGATTTTCAAACTCGTCAGTCGAAGATGATCAAGAAAGCCAAAGAAAAACAAAACTCATTTCTGGTCAAAAATTAAGTATGCGACGATGATGAGGTTGAGTTGAAGTTGATATGAGAAAGAAAAGAGTCCCACTATTTAAAAGCCACTGTTTATTTGCAATTTTCAGTTGATATGTGAGAATAAAGGCGCAACTGTTGGTCGGCGTACGTTTTCAGCCGGCATCCCAACTCACGAAAAAAGAGTTCAAGAGACTCAGCAAACTGTTATAACATGAAGTATGACCAGTAATTTTAACGAGGATGATGATGTTGATGATGATTGTGTTGATAGGGAGCCGTAGATGCTACAAGCAGAAATGAAATCTAATAATACAATAAATAAAATGCAATAACTACAATAAACAGCAACGCCAGAGTACGAGACAAACCGGAGTTATGACAAGCTAGCAATCAGCAAACAGAACAGAATAAACTTTTCATGTGCGATTTTATTTCTTTCTCTCTCTCCGTTTCTCTGTTCACCTCCTCCTGAGTTGCACACAACGAACATGCACATGTGTACCAGTAGTAATCTAGTTCATATCATAATTGTGCTCGAGAGTGCTGATGATGATCATGATTGTTATTATAATAAAAGTTCAGAATACAGCAGGCCACATTGAAGAATTAGGCATACAACAAGAAGAGAAACAGAGAGAGTAGGAAGAGTAGAGGCAAATCGACCTGTTAACTGAAGAGTAGTTGCCACTTAATAGAATAGAAACTAACAAAATGAAACTACAGTAATGTAGAGCAAACAAGATTGGGGGAGAGGACATTTGACGATGATTCACCACATTATTATTGTCATTATCATAATTTTCATTAATCAGCCAAGCCAGCTGTGGCAACCTCCAAAACGCGAGTGCGAGTACTAACTAAATTTACTGAATACTCACCCCACCCGGTTTCCTTTGTTCGCCTGCACAACTAATTCTACAGTTTGATTCTATCATTAAACATGCATGATTTTTATTCTCATAATTAGAGTTATAAAATGATTCACCAAAATGTATAACATGAAATTATTAAATGTAATATATGAATTATATGTATTATGTGTAAAAGGCCACACTACACTAGCCTTGCAATTCAATTCAGTAGCAACATCGTAGTTGTACGGTTAATTTCTTAAAATGACCTGCTATATAATTTCATTGAGTAGTATTATGCTTGTTGTTAGTTGTGTTTCATTGCTGCTATAAAAATCTACACTTAAAAAATTTGCCTCTTCCCTAAGAATTATCATTCGTTTAAATTGTACTTTAAAAGACGAAACAAATTTTGCGAGTACGAAGAGGCTCGAAAAATAAAATCGTAAATCCCACGTCCACTGATTCTGTAACAAACTATATGTACGTATATGTAGAAGAAGGTGTGCAAAAGTTGTAATAGGAGTTTAGATTCTTGTTGTAATTTATGGCAAAACTGTATTTCGGGTTGAAAAACTTTTTAGATATATTCACACCCCATGGCATTGGACAGCCATTTCAAAAAGGAAGTCGTGAATAAAAACATGGTTTAAAATTATGCAGGCGTTCTTACAACTAACTTCACTGGGAAGCCGAATTTGGATTGTAAATGTAAAAACAAAAATAATTATGCACTTCTAAACTCCACTGTGCCTTACACTGGTTGTAAAATGACTTGTAACGATTTTTTTCTACTCAATCAATTCAACTTGTTATTTTCAAACAATTTGCATTTCATTCCTCATATGGTTTGTTTGTACATTTCTGTTATATGATTGTTAAATATTTACGATTTGTATGCTGTACTACTCATAATAAAAAATAGAAAGAAGTGTGAGAAGTTCTTGTTAACTTTAGTGGTCCACATAACATCAATGGTCGACATGCATATCACAGTTTTTGCGGTATTGTGCTATTAATATACTATTTCTTACAACCTTTCTTTTCCGCTTATTATGATCATTATTTTTTATTATAGCGATCAAATCATATTCCTTTTCTGAAGCAGGCATGTACCAAGCTTTATTGCATGCACCAGTGCATCTAATTTAGGTATCTATTGTTTTTGCCATTTGCTGCAACTTGCAGTCAAGTTCGGTATTTTCGATTGTGATCGACAGGGTGGCAAAGGGAATGCAAAAAGTACTTTACCGAAACTTAACTGAACCGTACTCAAAATTGCAAGAAAGAAACCTCTTACAAGGTAAGGCAAGATACAAGTAATGTATGAGATTTACACTCTTACCAGTATTAAAATAATAGTGCATTTATTTCTTGCTGTTGCTCCCTCTACATTATCAGAGGATAATAGTAATAATTCAATCTACAAAAGTGCATTGTGGTTTCTCTTAAAAGTTTACTGCCTACTCATAGCCTGCCGGTAACGTGCTACTCAATTTCTTGTCATGAGCATCGAAAGAGTGAAGCGTGTAATCAATGCAACGGTATCGGAAGAGAGAGAGAGACGTTCCCATATTCTCTGAGACAACTAAGGTAAAGGTAAATCCTTCGCTCGCCTTATTCCTCGCAGCTCATTTAAAATGGTACACAACAGCAAATTATATTGCCACATTATATTGTATTTAATAACATGCATGGGTTGATAATACGATTTTTAAAAAACGGCAACTGCAACCATCAAAAATTTACAGCTATTGTTTTACTACATAATAAGCCCAAGTGAAAGAGTTAAGAAATTCGTTTGCGAATCTTTAATCTACACTTTGTACACAAGAATATTTTCTTTTGCAAAAGCTCTAACAATTTCACGACAAAGTCTTGATTTTCTAAAATGGCAAGGCGAATATAAGTGACAATATGGCGTTTGCGCTGACAAAAGGTAACAGTGTTCAACAACAGTGTTCATATCCTACATTAGTGCATTACAGAACAAGTGTTTGCATCATGAATAGAAAACGTTCCCTTGATATCGGCAAAGTAAAACCTTTACGAATTCATCGTGATAATAATGATGGTGAATGAAAACGGCTTTTGCTCTGCTCAAGTCTATGAAATTCTATAAAAATTAATGATAATGATAATGTATTATTGTACATTTAGTATAACTATGATGGTGATGGTAATAATAATAATAATAATGTGCTGTTAGCCTCGATACTTGTTCACTTTGAAGGAGAATTACTATCATGATTATTATTGCGAGCACAAAAATGAGGTGAAACATTAGGTGCACCCTCTTGCTCGTGTACACACACAAAATGTACAAAATAGAAAAAAAAATGATGAATGATGTTTCGTTTAATAGAGTTTGTGCTCTGGTGATGCTTTATTTTCTCACAGTCAAGAAAGTCACACACGAGAGCCATAAAAAGAGTCTTTGCCTTATGCCTGCCATCAAATCAGCAAACAATGATCAAAAGTGCAACAAATAAGAAGAAATTGCAAACATATCTCATCGACATCGAGTTATAATATAATGAAAGCCTAACCACCACCATCACCTATATTTTCATTTTTAGAAAATGGCAAATCTATTATGATTATGATTATTCTTATTGAATATATGATTACTTTCTTATTCAATAAATATTAGTTAGAGTGCATGTGTTCATTTCATGTCACATATTATTCTCAGTGATAAAAATGTAAAGAAAAATAATACAAAGCAAAATGTCCTCCGACATCACCACACTACCGTCACGACGATGATGTTGATGGCGATGTTTCGTGTCATTTTCAATGTGATTCCTAAATCGTATGCATTGGATTTGCTGTGATTGCTCGAAAACTTGGTTGGAAAAGAAAGTTTGATAATGGGAGTTGAGTTGTGAGTGCAGGCAGGCAGTTGTGTGTGATTTATGGCAAGATTTTCTTGTGTGTCATATTGCACACACAAGAGAAAAAGAATGAGCAATTGATATTACTGTTGTAATTCGATTTTCTTCTTTGACGTTTTTGACTCTGCCTTCGCTAAGTTCAACAATAACTTGTTGGTCGTTTTCTTTTTATGGCTGAGGTAAGAAATTGTGAGGTGAGCGAGTAAGCAGAGAAGCAATGGTTACTCTCCTGCTCTCCTCCTATCGAGCTTGTCATCGAATGTCAATAAATAATTGATGAGGATAATAATATGTATTAATGTTTTATTCATGATCGAGAAAAATAATCAGAAAGATGAAATCATCATGACAGAATGAGTGAGGAGGAGATACGCAGTTTGGAAATCCGTGCCATTCTTGTAATTTGTACTTATTAATAAATAATGCGAAAAACTTAAATTTTTATTGAAAAATTGGTTTCTTACTTTTTCTTTTTGCTCCATTGATTTCTTATGAATTTCCTCAAAGTTAACCTGGTGAAAAGGTACAAAATATATATTATTGGTTAAATGCATATAATGTAGCAGAATAATCCCATGAGTGAGTATACATTAAATTATGGACTCGTCTACCAACACAGATTAACAGATTAATAAAGACTGACCTGGTCTAGGAAGATCTCCCCGCTGCCATTTTTAAACGAAGCTAACGTGCAAAACGATCCTTGGTGCTCTCCAAATCTAAAAATTCAGACGTCGCCATTTTAAAAATTGAAAGACAAAGAGATTGAGATAGCTGTGCTGTGAAGGAAATTGGAACAGCTACAGCTTGGATTTTGAACTCTAGTAAGAAAGGGACACCAACCTGCAGCAGACTTCTTTCGGATCAACCCAAATCGTGAGCTCGGTGGGGAGACGGAGTTGCTCATAAGACAGACCACACTGAGTTGCAGCCCTATAATTTAAAGATTGATTTTTAGAACAACTTGAATTGAATAATTGGTACATTTTAATTGAATCCATTTTTAACGATAACATGCACAAATAAAAGGGAATGCGTCAGACATCAGAGAGTAAAGCGCTATACACATATTTTCTATTCACAGACTGTGAATCACAGTATAGTAGCCTAACAATAATAAACTTACCTTACTTAAATACAACGATAAAATAATTTGTACCCAATTTGATAAACAAAGAAGACTGGAAATCTTTAAAAGATTATTACCTGTCAATCACCGTATCCTTGCGATCACTTTCATTCAGTCGAATACACCGATATCCCTGGCCCCTTGTTGGCTGAAAACATGCAAATTATTAATGGAGTGAATTTTTAATGAAAACCACGTAGAATAAAGGTAAGAAGGTACACGTAAGGTAGAATTCACAGCGCAAGTGACTAAACTTTTCTCATGTTCAACGAGTACATTTTGTTAAATTATTAACATGGACTCTGGGATGACAAGTTTCGAAGTTTCAAAGAAAACTTATTTGGAAGTGAGAGAAAGTTTAGACTTAGAGACTAAGACAATGTAGAGAGACTATAAAGAAATAAGGCATTAATGCTAAAATATTAAATGTTTACCATCACCATCTTCTTTGTATCATTTTATATAGTCACCTTGCTTTGCTACTTTAATTTAATTAATACTTTGTACTTAAGGCCTCCCTTTATGGATAATTTTATCTTTATCTAAAGAAGCATCTTGAATCTTGGGCAAATGTCACACACGACACATCAGGATGTCCCTTTTCGCATATTAAACCATTAAACTTTATTCTTATCCTTTAAAGCGACTTTAAAAATTATCATCCAAGTTTCTTAGTGTACGTCTTCTAAACTCAAAAAAGAAAAGAGTAAAAATATTGTAGACCTAATCACCGTTCAGCTTCATTTTATTACGAGAAAAAGTCTACAAAAAAAGAATAGTTACAAATTACAAAGTATCTATCTTCATTATCAACATCATTCAGCAGGCATTCAATTTTGTCTTTCAAACCATTACACCTTCTAACTACTAACTATCATTTATTAAATGTTATTTTAAAGTCGACTCTGTGTCGCTAGATGAGGAGGGTTCTTGAAAAGAAAAATTCAAAAGCACGCAATGTGAAAAACTTTCACAGAGCGTAAACTTGATGGATTGTTTTTGTTTGCTTAATCAATTAAGTAATTAGAGTAAAAATTGAATTTTTTGAAGAACTCACCTTATCAGGAAACCAGTGATCTTGGAATCGTTCACTCAACAAATCCGCTAGTCGCTCCTTGAATACCTCCAACTGCTCCTTCTCGATGATTTTCGTGGCCGGTGTAGTTGCGGAAGTGCTCCCATTGTTGTTGCTGGAACTTGACGAGTTATTGTTGCTCGACCCTCCCCCACCACTAGACAAACTACTGTTCTTTTCGATCAGTCGACTTAAAAAAGTCACTGCTACGGAAATTTCCTCTTTCATGACTTGAATTTTACTCTCCACTCGTACACTTGATGCCTATTTAATAAACTGAACGATGATGATGATTCCTCCACTGCGTCTCTCTCCTCTTCCACTCGCAAAGGTTGTGCTACTAAAATAATAACAAGGTCTTTATCTTTCTCTTTAGTCACTTCTCGACTGCTGCTTGAGTAAGGTTCTTCCAGGTGCAGGTCATAGGGACTGCTAAGAGTTGAAGTCTGAGTAATTCTAGTGTCACAGCTATTCACCACTGAGCCTCCTGACGCCAACATGGAGATCTCAAAGCGCTCACTTGATGTCAACGCTTTCGCCGGCCGAAGATGCCTAATCAATTTGACACATTGATTAGGACAAACAACGCTCACTCACTTTTGAAACACGCCTTTTACAGTACAATTTGTTCTTCCCAAACAGGGGAGCAATTTTCTTAATTATAGCAAAAAAAAATTATTCCTTATAGCAATACTGCACGAAACTGGCGTCGCCGTTCTTTTCAGAACGTTCAAAAATCAAACAATTAACAGAGCTCGTAAATAAGTAAATATTTCACTAGAGAAGACTTTGATGATGATGACGATGCGATGATCCTTGCTCCTTGTAAAATGTGAGATCCTAAAGTAGTAGTAGGAGTTGCAGTTGTAAAATTATTATTATTAATTGGTAATTGACATTGAGGTTATTTTGTCTTTTTTTTTACAAAACTTCACAATACGTTTCACATGAATGAACGAACGAAAGAAGCGAGACTATGAAGTTCATTGACTTTATTAGTGAACAACAAAAAAATGACTTGCTAGTATTAATCTGTCGTAGTTTATCACATTGAAGAAAAAATAATTCATTAAAAAAGAACGAGACGAGAACGAGAATAAATTTTGTGAAACAGAGTTCAAGAATATTTTATATCGCTTTAGAGTTACAAGTAATATTGCAGTACAAATGACACTGACTATGTCCGTTAAAATATTTTGGAGAATTTGCACATGGAAAGCACACTTCTTCCTTTCCTTATATCGTGGAAATTATTAAAGAAGCTACAAGAATTAGTTTTGTCTCTTCACTTCAACAATTACGTTCAAATGAGAGACAACGGTATAAAATTACGAATGTGTCGTTCGCAGAATCTTATCTGTGAAGGATGGCTGTTTTTTAAGATGCATTAAAGTTCAACCAGGAGTTTAACACTTTGATTTAAAAGCACTGCTGTTTTCTGACCTTTTTGAAATTAACAATGGAGTTACAGTCGGCCTCTGGGAAGAGATGAAAAGAGGATGCTGAATAATTCAGAAAATTATGAGCTTCCGCTTTTCCCTTGTTGTCTCTCCTTGATTAAAACAAATTGTCGCAGAGTAGATTTCTTTTTGGTTTTCTAGCCCTTGCCTTAAATGCGGATTAGGCTGAATTCCTAAAATTGGGACTAGAGACGGAGATTTTGATTGATTGATTAATTCGCTTAATTTTGTGAATACAAGGGTTTGACTCGAGAAATTTGTCACTTGTTGTGGCTTTCTTAGTTCAAAGTGAAACCTGAAAAAACATTAAAAAAGCACTTGTTAGCTTTTGTAACTCTATAACTTAATATTGCCTGAAAAACTCTGCCTTCCTATTAGAATTTATTCCCCAAATATAAACTAGTAAAAAGTCTCTCTCTGTAGTGTAGCAAGGAAATCGATCGAGCTTTCATTTTCATCATCCTGAAAGTCTACACCTCTATTACCAACAACGTTACAATTTTTATCAGTATTAGCGTTTTTTATTGAATGTGCCATATTATTTGATTTTACTCTTAATCCCTCAGATCTGGTTCCCACTGGTCTGAACTTTCTGACTTCTTTGCCTGTCTGTCTGTTTAATCTGTCTTCAATGTTTGTAAATGTGAAGAATGATGAGTGAGAGAGGACATTTCCTTCTTGGAAAGCCTTCTTACTACAAACAGCGCTCTGATTAAAATGAGCACAGAGCTTTGCATTCTCCACTTGTGTCGACAATGCAATGTAAGAAAGGTTATTATTATCGAGTGTATCGAGTTTTTATCATAAATCATGTTTACCAAAATACTTTACCAGTTTGTAAATATCATCATGATATCATGTAAACGTAGGTACGTTTGGGTTAGTGAAGCAGGAGAGCCGTGTGCCATTACCACACGTAGCTCTCAATAACCGTCCGCGCCGCAATGATCGTTATGATTTAGAGTGCATACTGCACAGCGGAGGTGCATGTCTATAAATAGTTATCGTGAATAAATAAATGTGATTTATTAATGCAGAGAAACGAGCATAATCTCTCTTTTCGTTCCGTTCCTCCGATCGTTCATTCCCTTTTTCTTTGACTTGTCGACAAGCGTCTCTCCGCTTGCTTCCCTGTGTTGCTTCCGCCTCGACAAATTTGTGTACAAGGTCTACTTTGCACAACTTGAGAATAAGGATGATCTGATCAGTTTGTAATCAAATAACGTCCCCTCGTCTTACTACCGTGAATACCGAGTTCTGTTCCGCGTTAAGCAAATCCAACAGAGAAGCAACTTGTTTCACACTTACTGCATGAACAGATTTTCTCCTGTCTTATGTCTCCCATTGGACAAAACTTCCGCATGTGTAATAAATAAAGATGCACATATTCATAAAGAATACAGCAACAAATTTGAGGTGAGTTGGTTTTGCTGGATTATATACGTGGTTAGAATGATTGGCTTTACCTTGTATTCAATTGGAAACGTAATTTGGGATGGGAGTCTTCTATCAACTTTGGGACTGAGAATGACGACGATGGAGAATTAATTTTGTGGTGCAACACCATGAATTAATTTAAGAGTGAAGGGTGTATAAAATAATGTTATGAAATGAGTGTCAGTTCTTTTTCTACACTTTTCTTAGTTCCGCTCTTTGGCTGCCGTGCCATGTTGGAGAAATAACGTACGAACAAAACACGAGACAGAACAGTCAAAAAATGAAATAGAATTTATTTGATCATGCTCTTTTTATGCTCATGTGTTCATCGTCATTATTATCATCACCATCACCCATTGCATTACTTATCCTTCTTTAACACAAAAGTTCATTGAAGTGAACTTTCAATTCTTATCGTCCACAAAAAAATAACTGTTTATCACAATATTCATAATTGTGCTGATTGTACAATTTGGTGTGAGATGAGCCAACAAATTCAGTTTACTGAACCATTGCTTGTGTATGTTCACGTAAAAAATGAGTTGAAAATCTGGCAGTAATTCCAGCAATGTACTAAAGACTCATCAGCATGCTCATACCACACATCGTCATACAATCTCCCAAAAATACATTCGTAAACGTCAATTTATCCTTAATTTACTATTTTGGTTGTTTCAGCATTTGAACCTGACTTGTTTAATAAAAGTGGACGCGGACTAAAATGAACGTAGGATTACGAACCACCCTATTCAGCATTACAATATCACTACATTATTTTTTCTCTGGAAAATTGGCTATGTAAATGAAATCACAAGAATTCTTGTTGCATCATCAACCAGTGCCACATTTGATATCAAGTGGGAATGGAAAGGATGTGCACCCCAGCATTATCTTGTCTATCAATTTGATTACAATTTTTAAACTCCCCCTAATCATCACCTCATGAGGATTTGCACACAAAGTTAAATGTGATGTCCAATTTAGCAGAATCTGTAAGCTTGTCACGTGACGATTTTTAAAAACACTTTTGCATACAATGCATTATTTCAGAAGGGCGGGTGAGTGTTGCATATGATAACAATATTATTTTTATTCTTCTCATCATTTTACTGTTTAGAAAGGTATGACCGTGAGATTATTGCATTTTGTCTTGCCTCGCAACTAAAACTGAACTCGCATTAGCAATCCCTCATACTATATGTGTGTCAAAGCGAAAATTAACGGTCACTTTTTACTTTCCTATGTACCTATGCAAATAAATTATCTTCTAAGCAATGTGAGAAAATTGGACTGTGCTTTGTGCAAGACCCTAGACACACCAGAATTACATTTCTGACTGGATAAATTGCACATTGTCAAAGTCAAAGTAGGTCTCAGCTACAATATTAGCTTCGATATCATCCAGGTCCCGGAATGAAGCATTTTTGGATTTCAATAGCAGCTTTGCGTGAGTTACGACTACTGCCGTAAACTATAATACTGCGTATGTATGTACATAATGTACATCTGAGCGAATAGTCTACAAAGGAACAGAAAAGATGCACGAAATGGAGATTCAGATTCCAGGTATTTCAGAAAGTGCGTAGTTTGTTTTCCTTTCCAACATATCGTACGATGTCAAGATTAGAATCGGAATGGCTCATGCATGCATAAGAGTGATACAAAATAAGCGAAATAAATACCTACTAACTCTACGAAAAGTAAGAATCACACAAAACTGCGCAGAGCTGGATTAATACTTTTGTACTTTTCCCATTCACTGATATCATCGAAGCATAGTTTTTCATATCACATTATCACCTGGATCATTCCACCTCGTTATTATTTTTTAAACAGTATCTATTTGATACGAATGTGTAAATGATAATGTATCTTATCTGGAAAAACAAGGGAGTGTGACTGGAATGAAACTCAAAAAATACACAAACGAAATGACTTTCAAGCTCGAGAAACTCCACAAAACTGCGTCTATTCTCTGTCTATTGCGCACCACCTTGTGCACTGTGCACCTTGTGTGTCCAGATTACAAACAGACAATATCAATGAGAATATTGCAAGCTGTCTGCTTTCTTCATTAAATAGAGAGTTGGGCAGGACTCAAACTGTCTAGGTGTATTATTCATAAAATAGCGTTGCGTGCGTGTCACTCTATTCTATACTGTATTATTTTTTCAAAGATAAGTTTGTTTAGTCTTTTAAATGATGACAGCCAAAGGCGAAGAAAAAAAATTGCATCGAATTCACCAATGACCAACGAACCACAAGAGTCGTCACTGGCCTAAGTTCCAACCACGAAAACCAAACCTGAAATTGAAACAGTCCACTTTTTCAAGTAAAAGTTTTTTCCCATGTCTTATCTTTCGTAACGTAACAGAGTGAAGTGCGTCAATGTAACATGAAACTGAGCGTAGGTAGAAAAGAGCGGTAATGTACTCCAGTACTCCAGTAAATATCTAAAATGCCCAAATGAAGAAGTGAAGCACGTAGACATCGAAATGAGCTGCACGTACATACAGTGGCACACATCATCATCATGAGCATGATACCCTAATAATAATAACCCTAAATAATAATCTCTACGCTTCATGGAAAGTGGATAATAATATTATTATGTCGTCGTCATTTTCACCTTCAACAACATCACATCCATCACCAGCAGAGGGTAGAGTAAGAAATAACGACGACGCTCCGCTCCACACAGCAGCGTGAGTGAAGCGCCACAGAGCTGGAGGATGAAACTTTTTGCTGGTTCCAAAACAACCACAGAAGCAGAAGCGTATCCTTCTTCCACCTTTTTTATCAGCTTTTTATGTCTCTTTTGCGTCTCAAAAAGCAATAATAATAACAACATGAGCCGAGTGAGGTCCTACTACTTAAACAACTACACCAGCACTACTCGTGTGTTATTCATTGCAAGATTTTATTGGAGGCTGGCTGAACAGACACGAGTTATTCCGAGAAGAATCCAAATTTGTTCAACGCTGCTCGGTGATGAGGGAAAAGAAAAATATTTCCTTCAGACTGATTATAATTACTTGAAATGATGAGGAAACAGCCCTAGATACTCTCAATGATGATTTTCAATTCTTTTTTCGCTTATATGCATTTAATAGACTAGCTACAATGGTTTAGAAAATGCTGCTCATTTATTTCATTTATTTTCTCTCCTTTAATCTTTTACATTTTTCATCTCAGCCAACGAACAAGCGTCATATCCTTTGTATTAGTGTTTACCAAAGGGAGAAAATTGGGGAAAATCAACAACTTTAGGCAGAAAACAAACAACAAACCTCTTTGAAAGGCAAATGAAACGTCGTCCTTATTGACTTGTTCATGTTGGCTTCATACAGGTTCGTTCTTTATGGGACGAATATTATTTTCAGAGTAATGTTTGCAATCTTCCTCTGCCTTCTGCACCTTCTCTCTTGATCCTCTGCCCCACTCTCATAAGGCTCAACTCAATTCTTACTTAGTTAATTATTCCTTCATTCATCATCATGATCATCCAGCATCATCTCGCAAAAGACTGTTACAAAGTGCTCACAAACCAACAAGCTGATTTTTATGGCCATAATCTTGATTTTGGTTATTTACAAAGAAGGGAAAATTGCTTTTATGTACAAAAATAATAATAATACGATGTTGATGGCTATGATTTAAGATGGTCACACCAGCCAACGGCATAGCACGAAATAACCACCAAAACTACAAAGTCAAACGGCTCAAGATTAACTTCGACCAATAAAAGGCAGTGTATAGTCACAGTAAGTCAATAATAAAATATTATGCTTCGCTCACACAGGTTGTTCTGGTTTGCTTTTCATCCCTCGTTCTCTCTCGCCATTTATTTTGCCAACCTTCTGAGCAGTTCGTTATTCGTTTCTAGCATGTATATTGTATTATGGCGAGCTGCCTCGCAAGTTTTGCCCCAATAATTATCACTGTCCATCCAACAATGCAAAAACTGCAAGGTAATGATAATCATTTTTTCTCTCCTTCTCTTCATTAGTAGAAAAAAAACAATCTCTCTAAAGATTGAAAAACAACTCATCAGCAACAGCGGCGAGCACTCAATTTTTGTTCGCCGTGCTCCACTCCACAAAAGAGATACAATAAATTTTAGTATTGGAAACGATAATAAAAATTTGCATTTAACTCAACCGAGCGACCCACCAACCAACCAAACATTATCAAAATAATATGTATGTTGTTGACAAGAGTACTAGAGGGCTGGTTCAACGATCCAAGTACTCCTATTGCCTATATACTTTAACCATCTTGTTTTGCTATATCCCTCCAACCACACTCATTAGTTTCTTATTATGCATTAGATTTTGTGCAAAAAATAAATTGACCTTCGGACGAACAAGTCAGTGGGCTGACGACTATGACGATGATAATGATGAGCAAAGCCACTACCACGTCTCTATGTATGTACGTTCATGGATGCTTGCGCTGCACTGCAATATCGTGTCGCCCAAGCTGGCGAGATGGGCCAAAAGAAACAAGTTGAATATTGAGAAAAGAAAGGTATGAACGAAACACTACCTACTTTCTGCTTGCTTCTTGATTATTATTACAATAACAGTCAATACTTTAGCTTATGTGTGATACGTACATTTTTATATGACACACGAGTTGCCTCTGTTGATGCTTCAAGAGAGATTACGTATGTAGGCATACGCTTTTAAGGACCTGTTTTCTGCCAAAGAAATCAACTTAATAACTTAGTAAGAAAAAGGATAACCATAAAGCATAAACCATCTTGCAAGCACCAGCTACATCGCATCTCCTCATCCATCCATCCCCTCACTTTATATACTCTTTGCTAAAAGATTGACTCGCTCTCCTTCACTTATCATTCGCTGGTAACAGATGGATCAGAGAAGAAGAAGAAAAAGGCTTACAGAGTCTTTCTGTGTGGCAAAAAATATTATGTTCATCGGCTTCATCTTTTTTAGTCCACAACGAAACAACCCCAAATCCCCAGATGCATAAATACATAGTTAGGTAAAAAGAAAATATAATAAAAGATGGGATGTTCAGGATGAAGGCGGAGGAGGACACACATGACAGATAGCGACGAGCAACAGACGCTTTTCTTATCCCTATTTTTTCGTCATCAGTGGCACGAAAATGTGTCCAAATAGTTTTTAAAAACATATTTTTTACATTCTTGTACTTTAATGCTCTCTCGTCGCCATCAAGGTAGACTCAGCACATGCTTCTCATGAGAATACAATACAACTATAATTTTCCATAGTTTGTGCACAAACATGTTAGACGTTTTTATAGGATATAATATATAGGTAATTTACTTTAAAAATTATTTTAATCGATTCAGAATTCAGGGGTACTAAAACTCAACATGTTATACACAGAGGACATTACGTTTCTGTTAGCCCGTACTTTATGTAGAGACGGTGAGATTGACAAATAAAATTATGGTCTCAGTATCTCTTTACTCACTCTCCCTGTGTTTATAAATAGTTGCTAACTTGACTGATTACTATTTAAATTTTTGAGTGTAAAAATATATTGAAGCGAGAGATTTTTTCGAAGTAGTTGGGTACGAAGCGAATGCACGCATTCATAATTCATTGTGTTTGTATATTACGAGGATCATGAATATTATGATGATGAGGAGGAGACGAAATGCATACTATATCCTCGGCGATGCAAAACATGGCATTTTCTGATTCTGATACTAAGCGCACGTTTAAAAAAATCTTACTTCTTTTTTATTTACGACATTGATAAACATTATAAGTGCACATTGCTTCTTTTGTACATTGTTGCGTAGACGGACTCTTCACTGTACAGATGCACTGTACAGATATGCCTATGTAGACATCACTGACTGAGCAAACTACTTTTCTCCCCTCTCGCCTCCACAAAGTAGACTCCTCATCATTACCAAAATAATTGCCACTTTGTTCGTTTATTTGTTACACTCTTTCAGCGAAATTTTGTATTATTTTAATGTGGAAAAGTTGTAATAAAATTAAAAACTTTGATGCAGCAGACGGATGCAGATTTTGGACAATGTTTTGATATTTTCTATTGAAAAGGATTCGTAACTCTTTTGTTCATTTTTTCTACAATAGGAATTGGAATTTTCTACAGTGTGAGAGTTTGCACTTAGAAGCCAACTGAATGATGTTTGTTACTTTTTAACTGTCATTTCTTTGAATTAATTTCTTTCAAACGTTACTTCTACATTTAAATGTAACAAAAAGTTAGCAAAATTACGCGTGATACAATTAAATCATCCCATCACAAATTTAAACCATAAATCATAATCAAACAACGATAAAGCTACAAAAAATTGATTTCGAGATGAAGCTCGCAGAGAAGTTACACAATGAAACTGGTATAGTTATCTCCATTAAAATTAGATGAATCTGTTGTTAAATCTTTGCAGAGCTAATTTGAGCAAACGGACTACAAATTTTCTAAATAATTACGTGAAAATCTCTCGCTAAGCATTTACCGCTTTTAAAAGGTATAGTTGTGATGATCTGGTTTTAAAGCTTGATAATTAAAATGAAAATTTGAAATTTAATTGTAGAAAAATGCTTCTTAAATCTTGGCATGCAGCATCAATTGCAATTTCCTCAATTTTTAAAGGAGCGCAGGGTTGATTCCTTTTATTAGATAGTTCTCATATTACTTGAAATATACCTGAACGGTAGTTGATACCTAACTGGATAAAGCGAAGGAAGCTCTGTGTTTGAAAGTGGAGGAAATATTACTTTTTACTTTTAAATGAGTCGCTAACACTAACAGCTCGGAATAGCATCCACACGAAATCGTTCATCGCTCACATTATTTGCCCCAGTTGGCGGAAATGTTCTAAAGTTTTGCTTCTGCGGGTAATTCATTCAGTTGTGCCATAAGCTTGGTTGTTGTATCGTTGTATTGTAAGAGTCGAGAATGACACACACGAATGCTCAGGTTTTCATCATTTCCTTATCCGTTCGCATTTAATTGTAATTTAGCAAATAAAAAATGAGGGAATATAACACTTATAAACTGCTGTCTTGTGCTGCATCCTTTATTTTACGATTTAGAAGGCTGAAAGGCTCCTTCCGGCATTTTAAACCTTTATTCAAGAACTAAGAACCTGAACCAAGCACACTTTAGCATGAGAGATTGCAATTATTTTGTACCAACAAAATAAATTCTACAGTGCGTAATCTAACCAGCAATAACCATTTACATTTTTTTTGAACGCATTCAATATCGTGAATAAATAATTCGGTCAATTTTTGATTAAATCAAAGAGTTTGCTTTCAAAGCACCGAGCAAATACTATACAATCAAATGTTTCCATTTTAAAAACCCTAATAAGCTTCAAACCAATGCCAATCTTCTCTAAACAAAAATGTACCGTATGCACAAGCACCGAAATTAATAGGACTTGGGGGCAAATCCTCTAATCACAGAGGTTTAATTCTAATTTTAATATTTGCTTTTGAATTCGATGCAAACTGAATAATTACATTTCACGCTTCACAGCAATGAAGGTAGTGGTAAGCGCTCAAGTAAAAGACGATGACGACTATGACGCATTTTGTTCGTTTCACTCGACTTAGCTCACGGCTTTAAAGTTGTAGGAATTTTTTCTTGGGCTGTAGGATTTTTACTATTACTATTTCACCATCCACCGACTTTCCATATAGAATAATTGCATTTTTTCACGATTTAATTATTACAATTTATTTACAGCAAAAGCAACAACTTAATAACACTAATTAGCCGTTCTCTGTTTCATCAAAGTGGCAAGGTTTCCTTTTGGACCACTTTTTAAAAGACGTCTGATTTTTTCAGGCAATAAATAATCTACCAGTCTGTCTCGGCTTCAGTGCACACGCTACCTGAACAAGATAAAGTAGGAACTAGAATGGTAGGTAACTCGCGCAAAATCAACATAAGGAGGTAATATTGGCATGGTTGAGTTGAAGTTGACTTCAATTTCAATTTTCTCACTCACTATCAGAGACTGAATAAAAAACCATGCAGCAGCACTGTGGGAATAGACTTTTCCCATTTTATTTGTTGTAATGAATTTTTAAAAAAGAAGACAAGATATAGTATAGTACATAATAATATTGCTTCGTGCATGGTCTCGAACAACTCAGGGAAAATCCCGATTTAAGTCTGTAAAACTATTTCACGAGTGTTTATACGCATTGTACGTGTGTGCATTTATTGTTTTAGAACAAAAGTATAATTCTGGTTTTTCGTGTAATCAGTACACATCCATATTCCCACATTCGTCATCCTCCTATCATCAACATCATCATCATCCTCGTCACTGTAATCAAATCGAATCATACCACAGAAAACTGAATGCGAAAATGAGAGATTCACGATTATTATTTTGTGAACCTTTTCAATTCCACTTTTTGTTTGCCTTTTTCTCTTCACTTCTTTGAAGAGGTAAAGTTGTTTGGAGAAAACGGAATTGGGTAAAAAACATGAGACGCAGTAGCAGCAAGCGAAGCAAGCAAAGTTACCAGACCACAAAACCTGCTGGAAATTTTCAATTTGGTTAAGAATGTTTTGAACGCTGAGCAAACTTGGTTTGCTATCACCCATAACATAATGGAATACGCGAGTTTTAGACATTCTTTACCGAACTGCGTACATATTTCGATTCTATCCACAAATTTCATCAACGTTGTCGTCACCCACTGTGATATATGTAGCAGCAACGAAAAGGATGTCTTCAAACCAAACCTGAATTTCTGGAATGAATTGAGTTTTCATTTTTTAGACCATTGCCAAATTAAACGTTACAAAATCTCCATTTGATTACAAACTTCATGCAGCCGTCCAGTAAGGTTCTCACGCATGTTTATCGCATTTTTTAATAAACTCGAACAACAAACTTTTCTACTCCTTTACTACGAAAATGGTATATAGAATGACATTATTGCGTTTTCAGTGGTGCTTGTCGTTTCTAAAAACTCTTTTAATGAATGTCTTCAAACCAAACCTGAATTTCTGGAATGAATTGAGTTTGCATTTTTTAAACCATTGCCAAATTAAACGTTACAAAATCTCAATTTGATTACAAACTTCATGCAGCCGTCCAGTAAGGTTCTCACGCATGTTTATCGCATTTTTTAATAAACTCGAACAACCTACCGGACCAGTAGTAAACAAGAAACTTTTCTACTCCTTTACTACGAAAATGGTATATAGAATGACATTATTGCGTTTTCAGTGGTGCTTGTCGTTTCTAAAAACTCTTTTAATGGCACATGAAATATTCCTTTCGAAATAGATTATGGCTGTTTATGTTTGTTCAGTAGTGTGGAAGACAGAAAGTCCACTAAACCAAACATCATTTTCGTTTTCTTACACAAAACAGCAATCCCAACATCTCTAAACCAGCATGACCATTATCGATAAAAGCCAAGTCCAACTTGGACATACGCAATATTAAGTTTTACAGTCACGGTGGTGGTGACCATGAACTGCTATGTCCGTTACCTTGTAGCAAAGGAAAACCTAAGCAAATGCTTAAGTTACAAAGTTTACAATATAACAAACTCGAAATCAAATGTCAATTCAATTTTCGTGAAGGCTTTAAAGTCCATTAACTTTAGCTTTTTATGTCTATTTCTGAAAAAGCGAGAAAGCAAAAACTTCTTGAAAGTGCGAGTTTGTTTTGATGTTTGATTGAAACGGGTAAAAAAGTTTATTTTCTGCTTTGCAAGATTCTTGGCCGTAGACGACGTCTTCGAGTCAATTTAAAAAGTACAAGAAAAATAATGATTTCACCATCCGACTTTCGCAACATTAATCTGTTGTGAACCGTGTTGTCGTCGTTGAAGCAGTCGTCGTTGTACTCGAATTTTTTGGCTGTTCTATGAAAATTGTTAAAAATATCTTACTATATCGATCTAGGTATAAAATGAAGGATTAAATGCATTAAAACATCAAGTTTATGTGCCTAGCCAAAAAGATTGCACACCAAATAAGTTGGCATTGGTTGAGTGGGAATGGCCAATGTTGAGCATGCAGCATGTCTCAGCAATATTTTCCAATGACATCAACATCGCTTGAACATGATTCTGCGTGCAAAATTTTAAATGACTCAACTTTGCCCTCAGCTTAATGCCATATAAAACAGAAGAAGAATACATAGAGAGACATTGATATCCCTTTAACTAACTTTTCTCAATGTAAGGTCGTTGACTAAAATCATCTCATGTCTTGTTGAGTATGTGCAACTGTGCACCAGAACAAAACACAATAATTTATTATTTACAGCAGCCAACAAAACAGTTAGATACTTAGTAAGGCTAGCGTGCTTTGATCATTGTCACCACTGAGATTATTCATTAAGGTTTACTTTGATTTCCAATCCCACTTAATTGCAAGGAGTCAGAGCAAGCAGAGCAAAATCATCATGCAAAACAACACCAGTGTAATTTATGTAAAAGATCAAAGGACCGCGATCTCTCCTTAATGAGATTTCCATTATGGATTTTACTATAAATATACCATGCAAGGACCACGTCACGATAACGAAAATAATTGTTTTCCAGAATTCAATCGTGGCTGCACACGTGCCTGCATCCGATAGGTAGGATTAATCTTCGAAGCTTTTGCAACGTAATACGTACAAATAATGCAAATTGATAAAAAGCAGTTAAAATAAGCATTTGCTCTGTCATCGTTGTTAAAATAATTCGGCTCAAGTGCTCAGACATTTCGACACAAAAACAAAAATCATTGACGTGCTTTATTCAATATTTGATCATCATGCAAAACCTCACAGCTTTAGTTTGTTTCGCCCTTTTGCTAACACAGTTCAAAAAGGTTTTTAAAAAGCGACAAGCAACGAATTCAAGTGGACTTATCGAAAAAGTATAAATAAATGTTCCAACCAACAAATAATTCAACATAAAATCAGAGAAAACAGAAAACGTGAACCGACCAAACGCTTTCCTGTTAAACAAAATTCCGTAGAATAGCGTTTAAAACTCTGACTTAGGCTGGTTCGGAAACTGTTAGAAGAATTGCTAACAAAGAAGCCTGTCTAGTGGTGAAAATGGTACACATGTCTAATATTTCTTTCCACTACTGCATCCTCATCAATCAGAGTACAGATAAAAATACGTCTCAAATGGTTTCGTTCGAGCAGATGTTTCTTCCAGTTTTCATAAATACAACTCTCCATTTGGTTTTGAGACGGGTGTTTTGAGGTTATTAATAAGATAAAGCATTCATGGAGGATGTACTCGAATCCAATCAGAAAAAATAAGCAGCCCTTCTGCTAGTAAAAAAATCACCTTAAAACTTTGTTTTGAATCCATCTCCACATTTTGTGCCCGAAAATCTTTTGTTTGCGCAACAATCAGTTGGCTTAAGTCTTCGCCTTCGCCCTTCGTCGACCCTTCATAATGTAAACAGAAAATCAGGTAAACCTTTTCAAAACAACGAACACGTCACTGTTAAGCAGCCAGCAGGCAAGCTTTTGAATTCCAAGCCAGCCTTTTCAGTTGCTTCTTTGTTATCATTCGTTTAGCAAGTCCATAATAAAAATTCATAAAGACATCTGCTTCTTCGTCTGCCTGCATCCACCTTTTTCAACCTTACGATATTTTGACTAGCAAGCCTGGAACAAAGAACGGAGTTTATGCAGGATTTTTAAAAATCTCTCATTCTCTTGAAACGATTTTTGAGCAGCAGTTAAATCACGAAAATAATACATGCGTGCAAGCAATAAAATATTTTACGTATCCTCTCTTCAGCATTGCCAACATCCATACTCTAGCTCAGCCTTATTTTTATGACGACGACTCTTTTCCTCCTTATTTCCCTATTCATGGTACTGCTGGTAGTAATAATGACGATTACATGAAATGATGATGGTGGTGGTACCGCATTCGAGTCGCCGTGTTGCTATGCTAAAAAGGAAGCTTGAGAGTCAGTTCCTTCTTCTTCATCGTTATTTTTTGTCTTTGTTCCCTCACAGCTCTCCTTGTCCTCTTCTCCTCTCTCTCTTCCTCTCTCTTCGTCTCCATCCTGAAAGAACAACTCTGCCTCGACGTTATCGAATCCCTATTTTGGCAGTATGATTCAAACTAACAAAAAAACGAACCCACTCAAGAGCAACGCAGAAGAATTGTTGTTTGCCAGCAGGATGGATGCGAAGAGGCAGAGGCAGAAGGAGACTGCAAGAAGAGGAGTCGAGAAAGGAAATCCAACAAAGGAAGAAGGGTTTGCTTTGGCTTATTGCTTCTTCCTCCTGCATCCTCCATCCTCCAATCTTTTATGCATCTCTCCTTCATATCCCTAAGCAGACTGCTCAAGTGTGTTATTGCCTCAACAGATGCACATGAACTGGTTCATGGAGCCACGCACTTTTTTATTACCCTGGAATGTTGTTTGTAAAGAGTGAGTGAGGCAACGTCTAAAAATGTTCTCCAATCTTTAGCAGAGTAAAAAACGAGCAAACCTCCACCACATCATCAGATAACAAACATGCGGATCTCTGCGCTTATCTCTTCAGTAACAATATCCACAAACATACGCTAACAACAATATTAATTACACTACAAATACACCATCTTCAAATAATAGTACAAATGTACGTCGCAATAGGCAGATGTTGCGTGTACAAAGTCCCTAGCCCTATCCATTTACTGTGAATATCGAATGAACGACAAGCAAAAGAGAGTGGAAATGGAGAAATAGCAAAGCAATTGTAAACGCTAATAATAACACTTCGGGTGGAGTGGCGACAAGGCGGCAGCGAATATTTTAGCAAAAACTTTTATCATTTTAGTATCTGCATACATTTTTGAAAGTAAAAGATTGCTCTCAGCAAAAAAAAAGTGTTTGTGACCAGGGAGGGGATGCGAGCGAACGGATGTCATGAACCTTTTCAGAACTGACATGGCACATTAATGACAAAGAAGTCTCCTTCTACCCAAGCTTCCATTTTCTACATTTAATAATAGAAACCACGTATGGTTGTCGTCGTCGAAGAGAAGGGTGCCTATTTTTACGTTTGTCCTGCGTTATTGCGTGTCCCTTTATTATTGCTTCTTGCTTTCTGTATTACATTGTTGTGAGTTGTGAGTAGATTACAAATATAGAAAATGGCAATAACATGAAGAAAGAGGAGAATAATGGACTCGACTCAGTGAGTCCTTTTAGTAATGCATACTCGTTTGGGATCACTCCATCTTTACTTGACGGAGGGTGAGGAAGGATACTCGCAGCAGTCACTTACAACAGCAAAGCAACTTCACACAAAGAGCAGAGTGTTAGTAAAATTGAGACTGTGTTTGCTAGCTGTTTAGTAACTCCAACTCTGTTTGTTTCCTTTTCGTGTGTACTTTGACGCTCTACCATTTACACACGTAAAGGTACCTTATTGCGAGAGCTGAAGGTATATAAAACATGTAGTCGGTTCTTCACTCACGTCTTTCTTTCCGCTGTTGTCCTCATCAGGAAGTACACAGAACATGGTGCACAGAGAGAACAAGCAAGCAAAAAGAAGCAAAAGTGGCAATCGAATAAGAGTGCCTCAACAACAAACAAAGAAATCAGCGGAATGGTATTACATGCACAGATGCACACTCTTCGTCCTCACTGGGTTTCTGGCTCCTGCTCTTGTTCGTTGTTTCATCAAGAGTGCTGGCAAGGCAAAAGTTCTCTTTGACGATTACTTTTCGATGCCTTTGAATGGTACATGCAACAAACAAAAACAAACCTGCAGCAGCAACCCTACAACGGCAAGAAGGAACGTTAAACGAAAAGTGCTACAATTGATGTAAGAATAGCATCGAGAACGCAGAATTAGGCAAAAGGCCTTTACTAATGTTTGCCATTCGATCTCCACTCGCCTTTCTTTCGTGTTAGTCATTACTTCCCATCAACCACTTGCCAATGTTTTCAGCAAAATAATGGGAAAAGAACAAATGTCTTTTTTCACTGATCACCGATTTTCGTAGAAATGATGGTGAGTGGTAAATGATTCCACCTCCACGAAATGCAAACACTTACAAATCTCCTGAACACAAGGGCCCTCTTTTAAACTAAATGAATTCAGCATGATCAATAGTACTATAGAAATTGCCTTGTGGTGACGGGAAAAAAGGCCAAGGAAATGCTTCATATTGGGATCATTGATATTTTAAACGTTTTACTCGTCTTTGTACATGCTGAGGGTTTCCATTTCCACCATAATGCAATACAAGCTTCGACATTTGTTATTTTTCTCTCGCTCGCTTGCGGTTAAGCCGTCGTTAATGACGGCTACATGACAGATTCTGATGACATTTTAGTATGAACCTCTCCCGAGTTAAGTCGGCTTTGTCACTAAGCATTTCTTCGTGAAGGCGTATTTCTGTCGTTTCTTGTTTTTCCGCGAATTAGTCCCAAACTTTGATGCGTGACTATAAAAGGCTTTTACCCTAAGACCATGAAAGAACGTCCGAGAATGAAGGGGCCAGTCAGGTGTAGGGCAGCTCCAAAGTGTTAATGCGACCCTTTGAGATTTTGGTGTTTTAAGATGGTTCCTTAGAACCCTTCTTCAAATTAGTTGGAACTACGCAGTAGTGATTAATAATAGACTATTTATATTTGTTGAATAGTTTAGTTTGCCACGGAACGGCAGATTGGTTTATTGCGAAACCCTAATCCTACTAGTCCTAAGAGTAAAAGAACGTTTAAAAGGTTAATCTTTAATAAAAATAGTAAAAGCCAAAACGAAAGCAACGTTAGACAAGAGAAGGGGCTTTGGAAGCTGACGTTTGGGATTGAGAGTATCAAAAGAATCAGAACTTTCTAGATATCGTAACGTATAGGATAGTGAAAAGCAGAACACACCACGAAGTGGAGCGGATTGTCATAATTAACGTTATGGAGGGGCGGTGAAGATGATCAATTCGCAATGATAGCGATGATATTTACGATATAATAGGGGTGATAAGATAAAGTTTTCCTCATAAAAATAAATGCAGATTCCGGAGAAAGTAAAACTAAAAATCAATACTATTATCAATTCTTATCGATTTGTCATTCATCAAATCAGCTACATGCACCGTAATCGAGTACAGCCGAAAACTAATGTTCGTTAAATTGACAGAATTTATGTCACAAGAGCTAAATGCATTTTTTAAATCTGGTCCGAATGTGAAAGAAACGTTCATGCACATCTTTGCTCTGCGTACTGACTTGTGCTTTGCGCACCATGCATATGCATCAATAACAAACACGAGTTGTTGCGTTACAAGTTGCAACAATGAAACCATGCAGGCACCAAACTAAAAAGTACCTAACCAGAAAGAACCAGCTTGAAAACCAGCAACAATGAAAGCCGTCATTCGTCAACAGCAGAAGACGAGCCCATTGTAGTAACATTCAAACCACCTTTTTCTTCTTGTTGCTAGGCCAGTTTGCATCGGGGCTTACGATGCGCGATTGGATCGCATATGGCCTCGTCCACTCTCCTCTAAACATCCCCCACAAAATTCTGCTTCAAGTATTCGAAGTCAGCCCAACAACAACAATAATAACAACAATGAGAAATAAACGCAACCAGAACATTTTAATCCTTCTTCGTCAAGACAAAACACTAAGCCAAAGCCAGGGTTTAACTTGTAAGAAGAAAGAAGCTGGGCAGGCAGGCTCTTTTTTACATTCCTTTTTCTCACATGCATCCACATAAAACAGGTATAAAAAATGAAATAGCCACAATATAACAACCATAATAAAAAGCTGACAACAACAATGCAAGCTAGTAGTTAAAATGGCTATATAATCATAACGATAACTGATATAAATGAAAGGTGTACATCTCAAAGCGAGTCAAACGGCGGCACATTTACTTTGCCACTTTACTTTGCACCATTGCAACAACAACTCCACAAAAATGTACAAGCACAGTAAAACTCCTTCATACATTACAATTGACGATAATATTACGCATTGTTTCATCTTCTTTATGGCCTTTCTCTGCTACACGCAGTGGCAACAACTTTTTTTATTTTATACAAAATCTACTGATAAATGAATAAAAATATCTGCCTTGTGTGCTAATAGTTTTAACTCCAAGTATTAAATATCACTCACTCCACTTCGACTGTACTTTGCTTTATTGTTGCTGCTATGCATCTGCTGTGTTTCTCTTTCTTATTTTAATTCTTCTCTGCTTTCATATTATGTGGCGTTTCGTGTTTTGTTAAATTGCTAAAGCATAATTGCTCTTGGCGTCAGTTGCTACAATTTTTCTAAGTTAAATCGCGTTGCAAAGCAAAAGTAACAGTTGACGCCATTCCCCATTATTCATTTCAATCCAACAACAGTAAAACAAAGAACATTGCATTCTGCTGTTTGCTGTAAAGTTGTTGGTAGATTTTTTGCAACCTTCTTGCTGCATATTAAATTGCTGCTATTATTTCATTAAACATTGATTTGAATTGAGAATGGTGCCTTGCTTGATCACAACGTACGAACGAACGAACAATTGAATACAAAATTTCTTTCGCCCTTCACTCTGCCTCTGTTATATCTCTTATTATACATTAGCTTGCGTGTGCGAGTAAACACAAGCAAAATGTTGATATCAAAGTATCAAACTCTCAATTTTTGTATGAAGAATCAGAATTTGTAACCTTCTTATAAAGGACATAAGAGTTAACTATGTATTGCTAAGTCAATGTTTTACAAACTTTAGCAGTGACAAAGTTAGTGGTAGTACTATATAGAAGTTGGCAGTGGGAGTCCCCAAAACTGGATTCTTCATAATTGGAAAATTTAATTTTTCATTGATACAAAAACTCAACTAAAGCGCAATTATCGATAGTATACGTGCATATATGCCGTTCATGAGCTAAATAAGATGACAGTAGTCAAAAGAGCATTTTCATTTTATTGAGACGATAAAACTTTTTTCCGCACTTCTCAAAATATAAACGGGAAGATCAAAGTAACGGCTAGATTAACCAATAGATGATGAAGAAGCTTTCCTAGTCAATTATGTTTTTTTCGCCTTAACCGTTTCTAGTTTTGTATAATTTTCTTAATTATGGACGTGTTATTCCTCTTGATACAAAAAATACGGAACGAACAAATCAATCTTCGTTTATTACTGCATTCGAGTTTGACTATTTGCAACACTGCAACAATTTATTACTATTAAATTGTCCCTCAGGTATTTTGATGTAATCTTGATTCTTGCTTGATAGCAAAGCAAACAATAGTATGAATGGATGCGCAGTTAACTTGCTCAATGCAAGTGTGTCTAACGTTTGTTCTTTATGTGTAAAATATATAAAGTTTACATTAATAGTACATACAGTAAAACCAGGAAGCTGGTGCTGTTGTTCATTAGAATGATGGTAAATAATAATATGTGATGCTTTCGGTTACAATCAGCGTTCTCAAACTATTCATTTTGAGTGTGATTGAACCAAAAGATTTAAATTGAAAAGTTTGCATTTTTGCAAGACAGACAGACAGACTTAATGTAATAAATTAATTACAATATGTAACACGAAAAAAGAAGTCATGAAAATGATTCGTTACCAGTTACCAGATCAGACCAAACCAAGAAAATTTCACACTTCCATCAGAACGGGACCGTATGGCTTGTTGATAAGTTTTTCCGAGAATCAATTGTATTTTTGTAACAATAAAATCTGGTGAATAACTCCTTTATCGAATCAGTAGATCGACAAACTGCATCTAATTTGGCTTCGTTGACACGCACAAAATTTGCATTTTTTCTCTTACAAATTACTCTTTCTGAGCTAGAACAGGGGAACACATTACACGATATTCCCAAAAAATCGATCAACTTGACACCAGAGAGACTTACGACACGACGGTTAGGAAAATTTTCACCGCTTAAGAATTTAACAATGATTTTTGTTTTGTAAAATTCAAATCACTCACTTGAAAATACTACCTAAACTTTATCACCTAAACTCTATCTCTTCCTACATACTTGAATTAATTTTCTTTTGTACATTTATTGGAATATTTTACTATTCTGGTAAAAACGGCTTTTGAATAGCCTCTTATCTATTCTTTCATATTACTGTGGTTTTTGATACGGGTAGTATAAACGTACCTGGGTGAAATGCGTATCGCTGTTCAGAGATGTTTGTAAGAAGGCAGCAAAGAACGAACTGAGCTTATGTGTGGGAAAGAGAATCATTCCTTTCGTCTTTGTGTGTGAATTTCAGTTTTACTGCTTCATAGCTTCATGCCAGCCCCTTTCTTCATTCCATCCACATACTAACATTTTCATCATGATATGTACATAACGATGGTGTGATTCATTTCTAGTCGCACTTTAGTCTACCATTTTACTCGGTACATACTGCCACTGCATTTGAATATCAATACGTTTACACAAAGGGGATAACCATTTCACAGGAAAAGAGGTTTCTGTATTCTATAGCTTGCTTGAAAACCATATCATTTGGTTGCGCATAATATTACTTTTTATGTGTGCGTGCTCAAAATGTGCATGCAAGCAAAGTGAACAAAAATTGGTTATAGAAGCCAAGGATAGGATAGGAGGTTACCCCAAAACATGTAAAAGCGAATTTTGCATGTTGGCACAATTGGTAAATGGTAAAGATAACCCTTTCTTATATTTCGCAGCACAAGTAATAATGAAAAGCTTCCTCAAATGTATTTTAGCCAGAAGACTCTTGTTCACAGTGTTCAACGTTTAACCATTTGGCTTGAATTATGGTAATGTGGAATGGTATACATACCAGGGTTCACACAATTGTAAGGTGTAATGGGTAATCTGATACTTTATGTAGCGAACGGTGGCGTGCAACTGTGCATTACTTTTTACTAAGAATTTGAAAATCGTAGAAGCGTATTTTTGGCCACACATACACACGTATTCTTCAGTTACTTGAGTATCTTTATCCTTTATCATCACACAGGCTCTGTAGCTGTAATACCATCCTTTTGTGAACTGCGAACGTTTGAGCGTGTGGGGTGATCAAATCTCTTTTCAGCATGAGCAGAATAGCTGATGGTTCGGATAAAAAGAAATATTGTTGAGAGAGCAAGAGCCAAATGCCCAATCCTGAACTTTCTTTTATTTCTTCCCACCAATCGCAACAATCATAACAGAAGTCCGTTAAGAATTTTAAGGCTGATAGGGAGCATGTCAGTGAGTTGAGTTCGAGCTTGAGCAAGGTTCTTGCTCCCCTAACGTACATATTCTCACATTCACTTTATTCTCCTTCCTTGCCGTAACATATGTAAAATGTAGTCGCTACAATGAAAATAGAACGAGAAGGTTTTTCTTCCATGAGAGAGATGTTATAAAGAAGTTCGTATCGTAACTGTAACTAGAGAGTCGCACTTCACACAATGAACATTAACACTAACAACAAAGAAAGGAAAGATATTTACATGAGCTTATAACGTACGCATACGCAACCAACATACATACATATTTACCCACATTTATACACCTCCTACCTACATAACAATGACTAATGTTGCTCAAGCAAAAAAAAGTTTATCAATTCGTATTCGTAATACAATATTTTTTATAAAGAATAATCATGTTTGTTTGTACTTACAATAATGCAATGATGGAATAATGGGTATATGGGTGAACCACTAAAAAGTTGAGATATGTAAGATGATTAGATGATAGAATGGAGATCACCAATCTTAAATCTCAAGCAAGACTATAACTAGTCAACACAGTATGAAATGAAAAATTTGGTTCAAAAGTCAAAAAGTTTTCTTTGTTCAAGTGGGAAAGATTCCCTGTTCAAGATTTCACGGTCGGCCGATGCGATGCAAATGTAATAGTGGTCTTCCTGAAAGTGGTCTCTCAAGAATTATTTCTTCATGTCGGTTGAAAAGATGCTAAAAAATTGGTTTAAATGCAGGCAGTAAAATTATGTAAAGCATTATCATTTATTTCAAGTTTTATCATCATTGTCTTAAGTGGATATTAATCACTTAAAAATTTTGCGAGGTTAATGTTAATAAAAACTGACTTCTCCCTTGATGAACTATATTTGTTGGATACAATTTTTGAAGCAGAGAAAAAATAAATTGTTGACAACCCTTTTGTTGATAAAATCTGTCGGACACATAATTTGTCGTCGTACATAAAATTTCTTTTTTCATATCAAAAGACACTATAATTTTTTTTACAGAGATTTGTCTAAAGTCAACTTGTCCTGTTTGTAGAAAGAAAGTTCAAATTAATTTGCCTTCCAAAATTACTCCCCTTGTAGTATATTTACATTTTACAAATCACACTTAACATATTATAACATTATTGTATTTTATTCGGGTTAATTCATGCGAGAGGATAATTTTCTATAAAACCGTTTTCTTAAATATTCCGTACGACTTTACGAGTACAACCGTAGATTTACCATTGCGCGCTTACTAATTCTGGAATAAATTGTAAGTGCTTCTTCTGCGTGGGAAGCAACGTGTTCAAAGAGAAATTAATTATCTAAAATTAAGGCCGATAATTTGGATGGAATTTGTGATTTGTGACTGGATTTCTTGAAAAGTAGTGGAGTACGTATAGTAATTTAATAGTCTTTCGCTCATAGTGTTTATCCGGTGTGATTCGAATCTAATAAAACAAGAAACATTATGTACTTATCAACATTTATTGTTTACATCCTGACCTGACTTCTATTGTTTTGTGAAGTGGACAATTAAGGGTATTCACGATAGATTTTGAAGAGGCACTGGTTGACGTGTTGATGTTTTAAAATTATCCGAGATTATTATTACAAAAGTACATTTGATAGGCTTGTTGACTTGTGCAAGTTTCAGCTAAGTTTTCTAATTTCACCCTGGACTTTTATAGCACAATTAGGACAGAAGATTCTTTCATTAATTCTTATATTCATTAACGACTCAAGCACTTTTTTTCCTACTTCAACTTGTTAAAATATGATGGCCAAATACCATCCAACTTTAATTGGTACAAATTTGCTAATTATTTTCTTCCAGTCCTTTCGAAAGTCTTAAAATACACACATGTACGTTCTACAATATTATTAAACAGTCATACCTAAATATAGCACAATTTCATACTTTGGTAACGTTCATTAGTAAATTTCTGAGAGTTAGTACATGAACAAAAACTCCTGATATTTGACTGCAAGAGTCATGTCAAAAACTTATTTCCTTCTCACGTTCTCACGAATTAAAATCATGCTGCGTTTGAGATAATAAATATTATATCAATAACGAATATCAGTAAGATTAGTAGGGATGAGTCACGCGTGCACGCAGCATATTATCACAAACACCTAATTAAATATTTTTGGAAACTTTGACAATGAATGCTCATTTTCTCTAAACTTGTTCTTTTCGGAAATTGCAAAAGATTGCAATCTAAACATTAAAATGACTACTCTGATGAGGCAGACTCAGAGGAGCGGACATTATGGCATTTGTCGTGGGGTTACCATTATGATTATTATTGATTGGACTTCCATGCGGCATGGGCATGTTCATTGACGAATAAAACTGGTGATGATTATGCTGATTTTGATGAGAATTAGCAGCGGTAGTCATCTGGAATTTGAGTAAGTTTTCCAGTTGAATTACTCTTTGTTCGGTGGAGTTGAGGGCAGCCATTAGCTTGGCATTTTCCACCCATAGGTCCTTCATTAAGAGGTCAGAATGTGCCAGTTTTTCTGCCTGAAGTTTCAATCAAATGTTAAATTGCTGCTTTACAAATGAGAGCCATGATCGTTCTTTTCATTCTTACCTGCTCTTTATGCTTGATGACATGCTGTCTTAATAATTCCTGGCTTGCTTGCATCAAGCTTTCCCAATTCGCAATTTCCATTTCGTGCCGATACTTCAGCTCTGGTAAAATAAGGTAACAGCCAACATTGCAATAAACGATTTGATGAGACTGTAGACCCTTAGCCTTGGAAGGAAGCTGTACGTACATACAAGCAACTACAACGCTACAGCTACCAATTGCACAATATTTACAGTGCTCACGTCAACTTATCATTGGTGGCTCCAAAAGCATTGTTAAAACAAACGTTGTCAGCAATTCAAAGTAAATAAAATTAATACAGCAGTGACAAAAGTCTACAGCAGCGGTGTTAAATAACGGCGGCGGTGGTGAGTGGGTAAATGCTGCAATATTAAAATACTGTTGAGGTATTTTTGAATATTGACTGTTTGATGAGTCTGACCAGTTATGATTTTTTCAGTTTGACTGTCTTTTTGCTGCAGAGCTCTCTGAAGATGGTAGCATTGTTCATCTCGCTGCTTCAGCTTTGCTCTGAGACTCTGAAGCCAGCCTAATTCCACATGGCACCAAGCTTTCTTCATAGTAGGCACAGATCCTGGTGGAGGAACACCCCAAGAAGAAGCATGTTCTGGTTGGAAATGAGGGGAAAGAGATCCCCAAGCACCCTGTCACCAATCACCAAATATAATAAAAAGCATAATATTTTAACTGACCAAGAATAGCGCGCAATAAATATCTGGCAAAGACTATAGGAAGTGTTTAGAAATCAGTCAAAGACAATCGGAACGGTGCGTACCGTTTGAACAGCAAAAGTGTGATCCATTGCAGGAATAAAAGGTAGACTAGAACTTTTATCCCCACCCACACTGGCGTACCGTTGTGGCCAAATGGATTCGGGTTTATGAGAATTGTGCAGCATCTCCAGTAGACTTTTACTTTTGGACTGAGTAATCAGATCGTTATTATTCCAATTACTTTGACCAAACTGGGGTGACAATGGTTTTGCAATCTTTGAAGTGACCAAGATTATTCTTTCAATATTAATATCTGCATATTAATTTTACTGTGGAATGCATTAATAATTTAAACCTACATCTGGAATGGATTTTTTGTACAAGATTTCCCTTTCCTTCAATGTCATCTCCAACAAATTGATTTGTTGTCGGAATTTCTCTTCTTGGCTCCTCAGTTGAAGTTCTAAGTGTTTTATCCGTTCCTTCATCATATCCACCATTCCACTTTCTTCCACTGTACTACGTTCTGCATGTGTTATAAATCGATTACAATAAATTACAAATTCCAAACCTGAAAGTACTTTATTTTAAATTTCAAGTTATTTTCCTAAATACCTTCTTCCGCCAGAGCACTCAGTCTACTTTCGTAATCTTGGCACTTTTTGGACAACGCTGAAACCTGATGTTCCAGGTTGGCACATTCTTCTTTAAGTTTGGTCTATAATGAATGAATGAAATATTTTAATGTCTCATTTTCCCCATCAATAATATTTAACATGCAAACATGACCTTGGAATACCTCAAAACTTCGCTGGTATGTCGTAATCACAGAATCTTGTTCCATTCTCGCCGATTTTAATTCCGTTCTGAGCACCTCGCACTCATCCTCCAAATCCGTGACCTGTCTCTCCAAACTAGCCCTCTCTTCAATCGGTGGTAATCTGTCGTGTGCCGGATTGGTTGCAGAGGAATTCACAACTAACTCCTCATACTCTTTGATTTTTAACAACAAGTCTTGAAACTTCTCATCAACATCAGTTTTATCTTGCTCGTAATATTCTCTAGCTTCCTGCAGCTTCTCATGCCAGTAATCTTCACATTTTTCATACTCCTCTCTCAGCAGTTCTAAACTACTTTCTAATTCTTTGCACTGAACTTTCAGGTCACTATTTTCCTTCTCATAAGCTGCCTTCTTTTCCTCCAAATTCTTCTCCAGAAGACACATTTGCTCTCTAAGCTGCATAACTGTATCGGGCGTCGCACTATCATAATTGGCGAAATCTGTCTGGGTCGTATTCTCCTTTACCCCTTTGTCCACAGGAATATTTGTCTGTACTTCCTTGTGTTCCATCATTTTGTCGTTTGCAATTACGCCAGTTTTATTCATCCCATGACCGAATCGACTTTGAACTCTTATATTGTTAATTTCTACGGCACATATTTCACTTTCTAAGCTCGCACAATCCTTTTCCGTTTGACCCAGCAAAAGTCGTTCCTCTATTCCAGAGAGGGATGGTTCGCTTTCCATCTCCTCACATTCGTCACCCTCACAGCCATTTCCCATCACCGGATCGGTTGAACTTTCACCAACGCATGCAGCTATTCTCTGTAAACAAGCACAAAAATGCTTCATCATCTTTCGTTATATCTTCACCCTTCACACTCATGAGGCCGACTGATAAGAACGGCAAACAAAAGCACGATAACTAATCATGTCAGTAGATTTGAAAATGTGCTTGTTTCTACCACGAGCAGCTTTCTTTCTTACAATTGCAAACGGTCTCTCGGTTGGTGCGCTTGTTGGAACTACGCCAGTAGAACAGGGCAATGAGTTGTGGCAACGAGTAGTAGACTTAGTCGTCGTTGTTGGAATAGATGCTACTTGTTCCAAAGAGCTATCACAATCGTCTGTATCTAAAAAACGTGAAATCAAGCCACTAATAATGCTACTGGCCTAGCCAAACAAATTTTTCCATTGGAAATGAAAGAACGTTTCGGTGACGCTGCCGCTTAATTACATGTAATGAGCTCAGTTTATTACGTACCCTCTATTGACCTCGGTGCTTCGTCATGTTGACTATAATATCTGCACATCTTATTTACTGGCATTCCTTCACCGTCCACTGAGCTGCATTCTCTTCCGTCACATTGATTATGACTGATTAAACTGGAGGAAGTTGAAGTCGAGTTACAATTGCGATTATGATGATTTAAAGATGAACCTCCTTTCCTTTTCTTATGGACATAGCACCGTTTCTCTTTGGTCTGGGTTGCTTCAACAAGTTTTAATGTCTCTCGAACTGCCTCGAGCTGCATTGTTAGTTCATCGTTTTGGTCCCGTAATGCCTGGATTTCAGAATAAGAGTCCTTCAACTTCCCATCGCTATTCGCTAACGAGTCGACATATTTTCGTTCCACATCTTGAAGTTGATTTTCTAGTCCAATAAACCGTGAAACTTCACGCTCCAGTTGGGAGCGCACCCGGTTCAAGTTTCGGATTTCGATATTTACGTTATGGAGCTCTTTCTCTAGAGTGGTGTTCTCCTCGTTAAGTTTGCTTATCTTTGTCTTAAGTTTACTGTCTTCATCTTGGAGTTCTTTAAGCTTAGTTTCTGCAACATGAAGAGCTTGCTGTAGAGATTCCTTTTCGGATGAGAACCGGTTCTGTAGCTCTTGAATCTGTTCATTATATTTCAATTCAATTTTTCGAATGAGCACTTGACTGTTTCTTTCCATTCTTGCATTTTGCTCATCTACTTCCTGGGCAATTACTGCAGACCTCTGATGGGCGTCGTGGATGTCAGCCTTCAATTTGTCTCTTTCACATTCTATGCTCTCACAAAGTGATTTCAGAAACTGAGCTTCGGTTCGATATGTCACAAGTGCAACTTGGAATGCTAGGGGAAGTCTTTCTTTGGAATGATCAATTTCATCTTCAACCGACTTTGCTAAATCTTGGAGGTTAATGGAATGTGATTTGGAATTTGCAGAGAACCCTAAGTCAGCCAACAGCCTGCATCCATCCGTTTCCGAAATTCCAAGCTGTGACCATAAATCCAGAATTAGTCCTACTTTCGCAAAGCCGGTGTTATCTGGGTCTAAAACGGAGAAAGCACCACGCTCGTGGACAGAGATGTTATTTGTCAACCCATTACTCCCTTTCCCAATGGGGCGAGGAGGGGTGGTATTTGCATCTGCATTTAAATTTGTGATTGTGACTTTTTTGTTTTGTTTTTCAGGTGATGGCGGAAGTTTGTCTTGCATTCCACGCAACATTTGACTTAGCTCCGAGAGACATATTTGACCATCTTTGTCACTGTCCAATTCCTGGAAGAGCTCCGCAATCATCTACAAAAGTATCAGAGCTTTCCTTTCAAGATGCCATAATCAACTTTGTTAACAACTCAAACGGTATTGATCTTTAGGAATAAATTACCTCGCTGGAAACCTGGATTCCGATGCATTTGCACACAGTGTTAAGCTCAGTTTCATCCAGGTAGCCATCCTTAGCAAGTCCATGTCGGCGACAAAAATCCTTCAGTTGCTCATCAGCCCATTCCTCTCCCATTGTTAATTATAAATCGATTATGGCCCATTCGATGACTTTCCACAAACTTCAATTCCTGCATAAAATGAAACGTATGTAGTAATGCATAGACAATTAGTAAGTTCTATAAATAAGCATACACTAGCAAGGATACATTCCTCCCACTTTCACTCAACTCCAACAATCGCATTCAAAACGCCCACACACAACACACTCCCCCATTCGCAGTAATTATTTTAAATCATTCTTAAAAATTTAAATCGACCTTCAAAACTCCACACTTTAGTATTAATAACTTACCTCACGTGCACTTTTTATATATTAAAACTGCACTTTTGCACTTGAATGTTTGCCTAAAAGCTGAATAGTAAATTATCTTAAATATGCTCCGAGAATGAATGGAAAGACCTTATAAAACCTACAAGAAAGGTCGGCGCTCATGTTCATACATGCTGACGGACAACTGATGAATCGGCGAGCTATTGAGTTTAACTCTCATGTTCTCACATATTATTCATAGCCCAAATCTGCTTGTACTTTTTACTAACACAACTTTTTTATCACAGAAAGTGCTGAAATCGACGTTTAAATAGATGCACACTTTACATTAAAAATGTTTGCCACATATCACACATGTTGAAGGAAAGGAATGATTTACCTAAACTTCATTTCATTTAAAGAGCAAAATGACTGATTATCTTAATAATATTAATATCTAGGAATGTGCACATTCACAACCAAACACTGAGCAACATATTTTTACCATTTAAAACATAATCAGTATTCAAATCTACTATCAAATTCTTTTATATCCTTTTCGCAGTCATATAAAAATGTGTATCTCTTCAAATCTCGAGTACTTTCAAGTGCTGACTCATTTCTAAATAATGTAAAAAAGCACTTGCTAGATGTTTATAGAAAATTTTAACTTGTACCTTTGTCATGTACTCTCTTAAATGCCTTTTAATGTATGCATGTATCTTTTATGTGTGTATAAATGTCATCGTTTTTATACTTAACTCTTAATGTGTGTGGTTGTGGTAAAGTGGTAATTGTAATCGTAGCGCTTGCTTATTATATTGCGTTTGTAGGTAATAAAAAGTGATATCTTCCTTAAATTACTACTTCCAATACCACCAAAAAAATTAATGTTGTTAGATAGCAAAAAAATGACGAGGAGTGAAGAGAGGAACTGAAACTGCGTACATAAAATATGTGTAAGTCACTGCTGTAAAGTTAATTGAAAATTCTTCTTTAAAATCTACACTCTCTCCTTACATAGGGAAAAAACTTCTTTCACGCGCACCGTCCACAGAAAGAAGACAACCCACGAGTTGAGCTGCTCAACTTGAGCATAAGTTAACATTGTTAACATGCACCTTGCACATCTGGCTATGCCTATTTATGCACTTTTAATTGGGAGGTAGAGATTCAGAGTG
>VYYJ01000501.1:0-56420 GCA_021029165.1 Cyphoderus albinus
TGATCTCTATAGTGCTGACTTAATTTAATTAATTTAAACCCTTTTTATCAGTGTCATTTATTGTGTTAATGGTCTTTCTACCTCGTGAAATGTCAATAAAAATTATCCATTTTCGGTATTAATAATTATTATTAGCATATCTGAAGCCGCAAGCCATTCTGTCGGTTGTAGTCATAGCTCATTAAGCGTTGTTCAGGTTTTGGTTTTAACCACCACATTTCAATTTCTAGACCACATTCCTTTTAGCAGTCAATTATAAGTTGATCATACTTAATGTGCTGAAATGTCCTACTTCTCAACAAAAAGCTACTAATTAAGTGAGCTGGTTTGGTTATTTGGTTATTTAATAAACTATTTTTTGTTCTATTTACAGGCCAGGCACCCATTCACTTAGCAGCCATTGGTGGTCATTGTGATGTCATCAGAGCTTTACACTGGCTCGGGACCGACCTGAATGCCAAAGTAAGTTCCTTGTACTGGAATTTGAATAATATTAGCCGTACAAACTAAAGCGAAATTAAATTCCTTTCATGACCAAAAACACATTTTGCAAACCATTTTGTAAGCATTCATCGGTTTGCAAAACTAACAATATTGAAGAACTGTGATATCAATCTGTTTTTAAATAAAACATTTTGGTGAAAGAACAACAACGTTTTGAGAATGTAAAATTAAAATAAAAGAACGAAAGAATTCTTTGGAAAATTTTACCATACTGAATCTCTTGATTTGGACGAGGCCATTGTAATTGTAATTGAGAACTTGTCGTAGGCAATAGCGTATTATGTAAAACCCAAAGTTGTTGTAATATTTTGCGGTGCGTTGGGTGAAGTAATTGTAGGGACAGCGCATCACGTCATGTCATCTCTGAAGTAGACAAATAGTATCTTGCTTTCATTTGAAGTTCTTTTGATATAAAACTTTTTCAGACGTTTTGAACTCGTCTGGTCGACTACGTCATCGTGATCATATCATTCTCATTATATTTTACTAGTCGCTGCAAAAACATCCGATTTATGGATAATTTTTAGGTCGACCGAAAGCAAGAAGGACGAGAATTTTCTACTTGCTAGTACACCTTCTTATGTTTTTCTTTCTGGTTGTTATTCTTATACTAATAAAATGAGCAACAAAGCAGCTCTGGTTCACTTCGCATAAAGTGGACATAAAAAGACAAAAACGTTGGATTCTTGTTTGGAATCATTTTGTTTGTATCATCTTTCGTATGTATAGTCGCACGTCGTTGCCAACAGAAGAGTAGAGAAATTCACCTGGAAAACTATTAGAATCTGGAATTAAGTGGGATGGAAGCAGCAAAGCACGTAAAGCACAGATCCACTCTGCAGGTTTCACTCTGCAAGTGTAATGGTGCATTCTTTCTAATTTATGTAAATTACCGAGTAATTTATATGCTCTTATGTCGTAGTCGGAAACGTGTGAAGGAAGAAGACAGTGAAGAAGTCTTTTTGCGTAGCAATTACATATTCGGTTATGTTGACTTTTCAACTTGTGATAAAGTCTGAATGACGTAAGTAAATGTCTGATTCGAACTTGTTGCTTTGTCTTGTGGCAAGCAGTGAATTATTGAACCATTATTAATTCACAATCAGGTTTATGGTACTGTAAAAAGTCAGTCATATACAGCATTTCAAAGAAAGAGCGTGTAATTAATGAGACAAGAGTGCCGTAGGTATGAATGGGAAGTACGAAATCGTCATCGGCCACCGTCAAATTAATTTTGAAATAACAAAAAGCACCAAATTAGGAAAGCCGTTGCTGATGCAAACTCTCGAATTAGACTCGGAAAAAACAAAGATGTAAATAACCTATTGTAGAGTTGAGCTGGCCTGGTCGTTAGAATGAAATAAATAAATAAAAGTCAAATTCACTTTAAATAGTTCTGTTTTTTATTCTATAAACATCCACTTGCCTTTTTAGTGAGAGGTCTTAAAAATGTGACGGCAGTGGCTACGTGAAGATCAATTGTATTTTTGAAACGCACCAGTAACTTATCTAATGTTAACAAGCGTAACGACAAAACAAAAGCATGTAAAGTAGTAATAAATGTGCTCATTTAACGTGTTATGATCTTATGTAGCAAATTAGTAGTAATGCTTTATATTGTGATCATACTTGTATAGTTTAGATTAGCGAGAAAGATTGCTTTAAAAAGTTTTGGGGCTTTTTTTTTGGAAAGTTTTTTATGCTGGGAATCCCGATTGACTTATTAGCTCAGCGTAGTAAAACATAGTTAGTACCTTACAAAACATAATGTGGCAGCGCACAAGTTTATTATAAGAGAGGACGTTGATGATAAGGATGATGGTATGATATGATGACTATGACTTCAGTAACTTGCAGAACAACTGTTACTGTTGCCGACGCGCAGACAAGTTCGATATTTTCGCGTGTACATATGGAATTTTATTTTGGATTTCGTATTCTGGCTCATCTCATCGCTCATCTATCAGACTGAGAGAAATGATCTTTGTAGTATGAAATTTATTTTGTGGTTGGCATATTGCATATTATAGTACACTACAGTCAATGATCATGTGAATGTTGGTCATGCCTTGTCAAAGAATTAGCTCACAATTCAGGTAACTTCTGCTAAAATGGAATGGCATCATTTCACTGTAGCCTATTCGACAATAATTGTGCAAATTTTCAGTCATAACAAATTTTCCTTTATTATTAAGACTTAAGCAATAAGACAAGATAAAATGTACAGGGAAAGATAGATATTAAGATAAATATTATAACATTTCTATAATTAAACTTATTTAACGGATCGTAACAAACGCTTGTCAAACGCTGATTTCTTTATCTTGGGGCTTCATTCATTCATTTTGCTTAAGACATTGTTGTATCTTTCATTCATCTTATAAAAGATGTATCGATGAGGCTTAGGATTGGGGTCTAATTCAAGTCGAATTATTCAACACATAACTTAAATAAACATCTGTTGACTTGCTGATTCGCAAAGTTGAGCTATAAATCTGATCTTAAATTGGTCGAAGAATTGATGGTGATGACGTTACAATTACAAGTAGTGAGCTTCCTTCTGAATGTGGATGTGGTGACGTCATTTTTAATCCGTCTTGAATCGTTGGTTCGTATGAATTTTGTCACAATGATTATTCCTTATACGTCCAGTTTCAACATAAGTGAAGACCACGGAATAACTTGCAAATTGAATCAGTAGATGAAAATCATATCTTCCAGTGGCGTTGTTAGCTTTGTTTGTCATGCTTCTGATGTTTTGCAAAGATCGTTTTTGTTCGTTTAAGGAATAATAATGAAATGGTGATTTAGTTGGTTGCAGGCAATATAATTTTTTACCTCAAGGCCGTCTGCTTTGAAGGCAACTTTTACCTGAATTGTACGAAAGACATAACTGCGACATGAGAAAAGCGTCTGTTTTCAGGCTGATTTGTAGTAATATGTAAGAGGAAAAATCGCATTAATAATGGTTTGCCTACACTCTCCTACTCTCGGTCCAAAGATCCAAAATGTTTAAATTTTAAATTCAAAATGATTTAAAAAGGTATATTTTGATATTACGTACAAGATATTTTTGGTCACGTGTTAATTGTGAAAGTATATGTATATGTAACGGAAATATATCAAACAACACCTCAATTAGAAAATGATGATAAACTCTTAATTTTGGCGTAGTCATGAATGAAAAGCACTTCAGAATGGAAATGGAAAATCCAGATAGTTTATTGAGGACAAACATGAATGGTCAATTTATGTATTTGAAGGTTATTATAGTTATTATTATACTTATTAAAATCATACTTATCATGTTTGTATTTTTGTATGGTTTTGTAGGACGGGAAGGGTGGACGAACGGCACTACACTACGGGGTGGAGCGGGGTCATATTCAAACAATCACATGCCTAGCTTCTGAGTGTGGAGCAAATATTGAGCTGGAGACGTACGCTGGACTGACAGCATATCAAATGGCTTCCGAATCTGTTTCCGGAAATGCCAAAGACATGATCAGTGAATTGAGTCGACTCGGAGCCATTCCTCTTTCAGTCCCCATGGACGAGGATGACGATGAGGGATCTTCGGAAGAAGAGGATAATAATGGTGTACAATGAACTAAATCAGCTTTAACATCAGTGCGCCTTTGACAAGAAAGAAGAAAATGCAACCAATAGAGGAAAATTGTTAACCAGCATGAGACTCCAAAGAGCCGCATTTATTTTATCGTTTCAGCTCTGTTAAATCAACTTTAGCAAAGGCCTTCCCAATTCCCACTTTTAAATCTATCCCTGTGTAACTGTTTACACGTTTGGGTCCAAGGAAAATTAATAAAGAATCCTAAAGAAGCTGGCTTTAAAAATCAAGACCAACCGAAAGAATTCACCAACAGATAGGCCAAAGGAACGCTGCAAAGCAAATATTTCATGCAGCAATTACAAACCATAGCAGAATTTAAGGAGCATGGAAGAAGAAAGGCTGGTCCTTTTTTGAAATTATGGAATATGTGGAATAATACAATTTGGAGATGTTTGCGGATTCTCCTCTAGTTAATTAGGATACGTATCGCACGCGCATCATCAATATTATACTCTTTGTCTCGCAGTAGTACGATAAGTACGACTAGAATAGAAGGGCCGAGGAATAATTCGATGATAGGCAGAAATATAAACGGTAGTTGAGTACTTCTCTTTCCAGTCAGTACATAATAAATAGAAAAAACAACCCCAGTGAGAAAGTCCAGTTCAGATTGATTACTAAGGAAAAGTATGTAATTGTAATTATGACTTGCCTTATTACCAGAGGCTGTGCCTCCTCTGTACATTGTTATGTCTTGGTGGAAACTATGTTTAAGTAATTTTATTTAAATTGTGTATTTTTATGTCAAGTGGAAGAACGAAAGGGTGATTGTCATCGCCATCCTCTGCTCTTTGGAAATTTTCATTATTATACCAATAATTACTATTATTTTTATTGTCATTTCGAATCTGTATTATACACTTTTAAAGCTATGCACGCGCAGTATACATGTAATTATAGCAGTGAATGTCGTTGCTTGTTTCATCATTGAGGTGCACGTCGTCACCTCATTAAAATTGTTCATGTATAGTAACTAGCTTTTAAGTATTTTTTTTCTAATGAGAGGGTCGGATTGCAATAATTCCACCGATCTATCTCTGCTCGAATGTGGAAAAATGCAAGAAAATACGGTGACAATTTCATAGATGTATTTGTGAAAAATTGAAAATGTTTTTCATTTCAAATTTGTCAATAATTGTGGAGAATTATAATTTGACAACGCCTGTTCCTAAATGAAAATATTGAAGTTATCGTTTAATTTTTTATATTTAAATGCTATTATTATTTAATATAACTTTATGGCTATCATTTCACTTGCAAAGCATGTTTAAAAACACTTAAATGTACCAAACGAACTGTTCAATGCGTTATTAATTCCCACCCTATTCTCTGGTTGAACTACTTGACTCTTTGTTTACTGTGGACTGTTTCGTTGTTTTCTCTATTATTTTTTAAAAAATGTGATGTGCATAGAAATAAGAATCGTGTAATCTACTCTTTGCTATTAAGGTGAAAGAAACTATATATGCCAATATTATTTGTTGTATATGAAAAATAAAATCGTATTAATTAATTAACTAATCATTTAAAAGCGCAAGCGATATGTAACACGCTGCTATTAAGAAAAAGAACTTCTGAACTACTGCATTAAACTACTGAGATAGAGGTTAAAAACTGTTGAACTAGGTAATTCTACTTTTGTTTTGCGTAAAGAAAAGTAATAAATTTTTCTATGAACCAAGTAATAAACCTGCACTACTGTCTGGAAATTTATTTATTTTATCATGGAAAACATTTATTCAGACATTCCATTCATCAAACACATCATTTTTTACACAACCATATCTTACTAACGACATTATTTCTTACGCTCTCAATTGTTGCAATCAAAGCTTGTGGGAGCTGATAGATAATTCTCTCTCCTCGTGATTTAGGCGAAACAAATTCTGCATATAAAACACCGTATTTTTTAGATTTATGATTGAATTGATAGAATAAATTGGGCTTTTAGGCCGTGAGTAACGATTTTCCTTTTCGAAACGCTCAGCCCGAGCGGCTCAGGATATCCAGTTGGAATCTGAAAAGCATATAAAGTGTAAACCAAAAAGGGCATTAATGTTAGAAGGGTAAGGTAATCAATCTTTCCGGATGTAGTGTAAAATATGCGTTGCGATGCTGTCGAACTTTTAACGTGATTGCGATAATAATTCAACTGTCAAAAAGAATTCTTTGTGAATGAATAATATTTGTAAAGTTTCTGTAAAAGGTTGTCACATAATTATCTGTTTAACTAGAGCAATCCTACTTGGTAAGAAATGAATTTATGCAATACTGTGAATAAAACTGTCAAAGAGAATTCTTTGTGAATGAATAATATTTGTAAAGTTTCTGTAAAAGGTTGTCACATAATTATCTGTTTAACTAGAGCAATCCTACTTGGTAAGAAATGAATTTATGCAATACTGTGAATACGATGAGCGTCAGACAAAAGTAAAAGATAAACTGGTGATTTATTCAGTTTTTTAGCTAGGGTTTTAACTCGAAATCTTCATGGATAAATCAGTGATGCAAACGCATGAATAATGTTTATCAGTTAGTTCCAAAATCATTTGTGTGTAGAATACGAAATGAATAGTTCACGGCCGATACTCAATCTCAGTAACTCAAACCGCTTACTGGCAAATCCCTAACGAAGAAACCATAATGTATTTAAAAGTGACAAATAATAAAAAAACCTGCACCTTACACAAAGGATTTCACAACGAAACAAACAAATTTATGCATATTTATACATTAATTAGACGAATAATTAAGAAGATTTGTACGTAATTGTTTTAAATACATACACAGCATTCGGTTTATTGTAGCTTTAATGGTTTGCAGTTGAAACAGGACAGATTGTGCTAAATGAATTAACAAAGTGATAAAAAGATTTAAAGGTGGTAGGAATTCCTGTTTCTAAAATTGGTGATTCCAATTTCCAATGAATACAATACAATGTTTGGTTGGAAAGTCAAAATTCAAGTCTATGTTCCATTGATGGGCTTTTTAAAGAACTTTTGAGCACACCAAAAGTGATTCAGGGATAACTTTACGCAAAATTACATAGCATTTAATTATAGTGTATATTATTATTTCTTTTACATTTTTTTACTTATTCTTAATACTCTTCATAATCCGAACCAATAATATAGTAATGTGATGGCATTTGATAAAGAAAATAAAGATTGTAAACTATATCGTAATTCGTAACTTTTACTTTTTTACTCGAACAACTCCAAAAAGTATAACATTTCCATTTAATTAAAAGCGATTGGAAGGTATTCCGTTTACTTCGATTTCAACTTTCAGTAGACAATGAATTTTTGTTAAGATTAACAAAATTAAAATCAAACTTTGAATTTCGTTCCACGATTGATTTCAAATTACTGAACATTTTATGTACACAAAATTTCCGGTAGAGCGACTAGCACAGTTGATTCAGCAGCAGTTACAACTTACGGCATCACTAAATTTGTAATTTAATACGATTACAATCCACGAAAAACCTGACCTGTACAATCACCTCCTTCTTATTGAAATTCTATTATATTAAGCATTTCTGCTCTAATTAAGCTGTTGGAAAACAAACACCGATGAAATTGTGTTTTTTTTGCAGAATCAATCAACTAAAATCTGATGATTCCTTGATACGAACTTAAACATACCATCTCATCAGTAAATTTTAACAATTTGTGTACTAATTTTAAATTTCAAAACATTTCAATATTTTATAGATTAATAATTTCGTGGAACATTACGAAATGTTTATGTCTGCGACAATCAGACGTTATAACACTTCATTGCTAAATTAGTTCAAAATTATGGAAAATGTCAACATGTTATACTTTTTATACATGTTATAAACTAAAGTTCTGCTGAGCCTTTTCAATACTCGTTTAGTTTTTAATATTTATGTCGTTAAGTAATAATAATTGTTCATAAGAATCAAATTGTACTACAGACCTACTCATTTTCGGAAAAAATCTTTGGCTGTCGTGGTATAAAGCGTTCACTGAGTAAACATTCGTGAGGGTTGTGTACCAGCAAATCTGATTTTACATTAGCTTTCACTAATCACATCGTCGGACCAGCGAGAGAGTGGCCTGACCACCCGCAAATACTTCATAGAAATATGTAATAATCTGATCATACTTCACTTTAATCGTCTCCCTAAGTATCAAATTTTGTTGCGCTTATTGAATTGACTTCTTCTATGCCTTAAATTTCTTTCGCTATTTACAATAATCCTTTGAGAATTTAAACACATTAAATTAAGGTACACAGAAACCCTTGCAATTTTACTCAATCAGTGTCTACCTTTTAAATATTTTAAAATGTATTTAATTACCGTGGTTTATTGTTCGTTACACGTGAAAGCAATTTCCGTTCCAATTTGAGTTCAGTGCAGGTTAGGTTGTAGGAAAGATACGTGCGACGACTGATAACTTGGAGTTTATATTTAGTTTGTAGAATAACGATTAAAACGTAAGGGGTAGAAGTATTTTAAAAGGTACACATTGAGTTTTTGTTTGGGAATACTATCACACACATGCTTGAAATCTAACATTGATAATTTTTGTCTGAAATTTATTTTATACACTTACACTCATTTAAAGTATGTCCGAAATGGAAATGTTGTACGGTTTTACTATGACTTATAGATTGTCTTCAAATAATGTTTGGTTTACCTGTAATCACGTTATTAGCATTCTACAAAATATTCTAGACACAAATAAATACCTTTCTGGTGACAAGGACTTTTTGCAACAGTATATTTTATAATGCGATACATTAAATTTGGATTTATTTTTCAGTCAGTCCTTATTTAAACTTTTCCATCATGCAGATTCTCTACAAAGTCAATCTCAACAGATGTCGGGAGTCGGGAACGGCTAATGCTTTTCCCGTTACGAAGTTTCTTCACTACAGTTTTAACATATTTTCTGCACAAAGATTATCTAGAAATTGTAATGTTATCGCATATATTGTATGGCTACTATCATATCAGATCTCTGACTTTCTTTGCCAAATACTAATACTAACCTTGAATGACTATCAAACACGTTTCGGAAAATGAAAGAGGAACTCACTAGACGAGGAGTAATTGACAGAATAACGCTGGGAAAACCTGCCCAATTGCAAAATAATACATACCCCTGGATGCTTTTTACTACGGATTATAATAATTTAATTCCTATTTTAATTTCTACTTAATGTAATTTTCTAAAAAGGTTACGGGTTCATTCTAGATATGTGCCATTTAACTACGCTACATTTGTGAGCTGTGTGTAACACATACATTTGTTTGATTTTATTTCATTCTTATTAATTACACCCACGATTATCTCAGCATATAATTTACTACTTTCACCACTGGTGTAAACCCACCAGCTGAAATAGAGCGGAACAGCATTGCAGCACACAGACTTATAAAAATGCGGTTTTCTTATGTAGTTTTACGATGATTTATAAAGAGGAACTAAACAGCAAAGTTAAATGCAATTTTCTTTTACTTTTCTACATCATCCGTTTTCAGTGAAATCTGACATCCATCAGAGAGTTTACCATATTTAGGTCGACTTATTGCTTAGTAGGCCGATGCTACAGATGAAGAAGAGAGAAATACAAAGGGGTAGAGAAAGGAGAAAAGTTCAGCAAAATTTTAATTCATGGAATGGCACGCATCTCCACGGAATGTATTACTGTGTTCACTTCCGCCGCCGTTACTGCAAGTATCGCTGTCCACGGATAAGGACAGTAATTGACTATGTCTTAATGAATATTCTTCATCCATTTGTTGAGACTCCTGAAAACGAGAAACAGAAGAAAAGCAGTTTTACATATATTACACTGAAAAGGATCAAAAGAGACGTCGTTTTTGTGAAGTGTAACAAAACAAACAAAAGCGACTGAAAATTCTCTGAGCTCCCAAACATATTCTGATTGAAAGAGCAGTGAAAATAAGGGTAAATTCCACATCTCAGCCAATCTAAATCACGACAGCCCTATTTTCCGATGTTTCTGTTAAAAAGTAGTCGCTTTCATCGAGACAGTTTTCCTCGGAACCTTCCTGTGTCGGCTGTGTCGGCTGTGTCCGGTGTTAATGAGGGGATTATTCGGCCAGGCTACAAAATATGCTCCCCAAAAATGGGACGTTTCCGGTGGCCCTGAATAAGACTGGCTAGATATTGTATGAGACCGCAAATATTCTGATTAAAACACTATACTGTTGATGTGCTACTTTAATCTTGTAGCTGTCGGATTTCGACGTAGAGAAGCTTTAAGATTTCTTGAATCAATGTATACAGTCATGTTTCAGCAGTCCGCAAAATATTTTTTCAGTTTACATTGTTTTAAAATAATGTACTTTCTCCTGTCTCTTTGTCATTCCATTGAGTTTGCTTCTCATAAAGGTCTTGCTTTGTTTTAATTTTCATGAAGTCGACGGGACAAACATCAACTTAAAACATGCACGCAAATGCAGTGTGAACTGTTATGTACACATTCAAAGCAAATTACCTTCGTTTTATATTCTTCAAATTTTTTGAGAATGTCCTTATGAGACTTTTCCAGCTTTGAACGAATGTCTTGGTACAACAGTGTTTTCTTCGCTCTCTCCTCCACTCCCTTTTCCACGAGTTGTGTGCTGACTTCCCTTTTTATTCGATCCAGCTCACTTTTGTCACGCGTGAGTTTACTCAACCGTTTGTACTCGTCCTTTCTCCAACTATGAATCCATTTCTTTACCTCTTCTTTTTCCCTTTCTTCTAAATGGCTTAACAATTTCAACTGCTTCGCTTGCGACTCTTTGATCATTTTGTCCATCCACTTGAAAATCTGTGTATCAAAATGTAAATTATCCATTTCTGTCACTGTCCGTATTTATTCATTGAATTCTAGACTTTTGTGCGCTTTTGATTATTTAATCATGCATCGTAACAATCATATAGCTTTTTGCACAAAAGTTTCTGGCACTCACTGCCCAATTTGTAAAAAATCTATTTTTTAACTGTAACTCACCTCTTCCTGCCCTTTGGTATGAAGATCTTTTTCAACTTCTAGCTGCTGTCGCAACACTTCTTCGGTGCTCGGCACTGAATCCTTCTTAATCATTGTCGGTTCTCTGCATAACAAAAAGAGACGCAAGTCTTTTAATTGAATTTCTTTGGCTTACGTTTACATACAAAAACTCTTAAAAAATTCGATGAAAGAAAACGCTTATTTTCTGGATAGAACACTTACGACAATGTGCTCTTTGACAATTTCTTCACTAATTTGTGATGGCTTTTTCTGGGAGCCTTTGCCATTTTCCTGTCCTTTTCGTGCTTCTTTCTTAAGTCGTCCATTTTTTTCTCAAGCTGCTGTCTTTTATCACGGTACGTTTTACTATCAAAGAGTTTCTCGAAAGGCTCCGGAGAAAATACCACTGCGACCGCTTTCTCCGAAGTACCAGATTCAGAAAATGCCCCCAGGTTTGGCGGTGGTGGTGGCATGGGGCCAACTATGCTTTTCTTTCCTTCATCCACGTCTGGCCTGTTTGTTGGAGGAAAGACCAACGTCGATGGAGCCGGTGAAGTACCAGAATTGGGTGACGATGACCCACTTTCAACCGGCACCGACTTTATTTTAATGGAAGAAGTTGCCCAAGAAGGTTTCTGAATTGGTGTAGGTGGAGTTGCTGTAATCGCTGCAGGAGTTACCGTGGTGGTGGTGGCAGCAGCGGTAGGGGCGGTCGTCGGCTCGCTATTTTCACTTGAATCATCGGCTACAGTGTCATCCTGGAAAACGCTGAGTTGTTTAGCTCTTTTGTCAAGTTCATTTTGATACTTAATGGGATTCGCCAGAGCTTCAGCAAGTTCAGACAATCCATCTGGAACATAGTCTTTCACGGTAATGTTCAGAAACAAAGTGGGCAAATTAATAGGTTGGCCACTTTCATTCCGGAGGAGGACGTGTCGGTAGCCGGGTCTCAACCCTGAGACAGGGACCACTCGGTGTCCAATCAGCTTTCCTGAATCTTCATACGCCGCAATTCGAATACATGCGAGCTCCGGGAGAACGACTTTCTTGAAAACAAATGGTTCCTCATCATACACGGGGTTTAGTCCGTTATTGGGGACAGTCTTTGTTCGAAACTGCTTCCGTTTTGTGTCTGTTGGCAGGCCATACATTTCTACTTCGACATATGTTCCCACACGTTTGTCGGATAAGAACTGACCAGAAATAACCTACAAGATAAGGCCATTTTAATTAATGTTACACGACCAAGAGGTTTCATGTCGACATTTTCACTGACGGGTTCTGTAATGAATAATGATTATGAGCCATGCCGGCCTTACTTGAATCGATACTTTTCCTGCAACAATCCCATCCACGGTAGATTCAGCAAAGGGATCGAATTTCCTGTCTTTCCGTCGCATAAATTCAGGTTTGAGCAAATAACCACAACGATCGTTGAACTCAAATAGTCCCAAATTAAGCTGCATTGCCAAGTCTGAAAGTGTAAGCATTGCAGCGTATCATTTTTTTTGTGTGGCATACGTGTTTTTCGAGTACTTTCACTCTGAGTGGTTTCCGGCACTTTTAAGCGCACTTCACTCATTTAAATGTCTAAACGCTCATTTTGTTTGAACATCAAACATAAAGGACAGCAACAAAAGCTTGGACAGCATGAGGAAACAAAGAAAAGTGCATTTAACTCACCCATTGTCTGATAGTTCAAAGCTACTAGCTGACAACCTAGAAGAAGATAAAAAATCAATTTTATTATTAGATAATGTCCGTGTCGACCTGCTTAGCAAATTATATGTTTAATTACTGCTATTATATCATAAGTTATTAAATATTATCTTACCAGCATTCCAAAACACCTGAGGCATGAAATTCGTACTATCAACTCTTGTTCCACGAGGATAAACTACCACAACGGCCAAAGAAATACAAATTTGAGTTTGCTGAGTTTGTTATAAATTATATAATAATGCTTTTTAATAATATAAAACAAACATTACCTCTGGCCAACTGAGTCTTGTTATAATTTACAAACTCCACAGGTCTCTCTTTCAACAATGTCATGGCCTGCTTTTCATCAAATGAAGACATTTCATAGCTTTTGTTACGATCTGTGAAAAAAAAACAAAGTTTTAAAGTGAGTTGAGTAGATATAAGAGAAGACGCCTCCGGCACTCCATGAACTTTTGCATTGTATTACATGAGTACTTTTTTCACAAAGGCAGGAAAAAACTTGTAACCTGCTCGAAGTGTTCCATTAAATAATCATAAACAGTGCTATACTTATTTGTTTTGGAAGATCAAATCTCACTTACTCTGAGCTGCCTCAAAGCTGTAAAAGTGAACGGGCTGAATGTAGTTAACTAGATTAGATATTTCATCGCTCGCCTCCGATTCCTTTCCTGCCGTTCCTTTAATCACTTTGGGATTTGTCCAAATTTTTTAAATCGTCAGGCTCTGCGCTGTCTTCATCTTCGTCCGAACTTGAGCTAATGTCTTCCTCAGGAATTTCACTTCCCGCTGGAAGCGTGCAATGAAAATATAGCAGAGGAAATTTACCATTAAAAATTATTATTACTGTTATTTTTCAATAAACGTGCCTTCCCCAAACGACTTTCACTTTTTATTTTATCGTCCCTAATTACATTTCATTTTATGACTGATGCTTCTAAGTTTGAAAAGGGACTTACAAACTGCAGCATCTTCCATATCACTGTCTTTTGAATCATTCTTTGACAAGTATGCCGGATTTTCTCCGTTCTCGGGTGGAGCCCCTTTGCTAATTTTCTTTGATGGCTTTTTTCCATGGCCATGGCTGTGATGATGATGCTTCTTCTTATTTTTAATTATTATGCGTCTTTTTAGTAAATTTGGAGGTGGCAAAGGTCGGCCAGGTTCCAACTGTTATCCACAAAGAAAGAAAAACATGTAAAACTGAATTCAGTCATCCTGTGAGCGTCTATGTCATTATGTGTATCTCTTGAAGGCATTATGAATGCTGATTCTAATTTATTCTGTTTTCCTACCGGATGAGATTCAAATGGAGTTTCCAGGAGCATCTCGCCAAAATATTCACGGCAGTACTGGGCAATCTTGGCTTGCTGCCTGGGGTTGCAGTGGTTTTCAAAGGATAGGACCACGGGATAGTCAGACGTCTTGAAGGCGCTCTCTGCTATCGCTTCTATCACGTCCTAGAGAGTGACAAGTTTACGAAAAACACGCACATGTGAAACAAAGGACAGGAGAAAGTTATCAAGAACATGACGTCATCATCAATAAGCCTACATCAGTTGCAAGGAGAAAGGACTAACGAATGAAAACTTGAATCGTTGAATCAAAAACTACTTTTTAAGCATACCTTCGCCGCAATTTCAGGAACTAGAGTGTAGCCGTGAACAATGATAGGTTCATCAGTCCTCCCGTTCCAAAAATCTAATTCAATGCATCTTCCAAAATTACATAAAATTAATCATAAAATTAATCATAAAATTAAAAACATTAAAACAATGATTCATCTAAAAATTTATGTAAGCGCAACGCCGACCACTTACTTCTCATGCCTCCCGCATGAGAAAAATGCATGCATTTCACAAGGAAATGTTTTGTGTAACTCATGCTTTACCATTGCTCGTGTGAACGACTTCGTGTAGCATTCGCTTTTATCGGAATATTTAAATTATTGCGTTAATTAAAACAATTATTTCTGATTAGTATCGATTTTAGATTTGACAGAATCATGGGTCGGAATGAATGGAGCTGCCATAAGTGCGATTTCAAATCCACGGTTAGTGAAACGGTTATTGAGCACGCAAAAGAGCACCATTCCATTCAGTATTTTGCCTGTGTAGTTGAGGGTTGTTTTAGTTTAAGTCAAAATTTAAAAACACATTATGATAAGGCAGCATAAATTTGAGCCCAGGCGTTGCCCGTTTACGTGCAAAACTGATTACGTTTTTTCGGCACTGGATGCACTTTGTGCACACATCCATACTTTCCAGTGGAAAGTTTCCACACCGAATTCATGGGATGGAAAGCACCTGAAGGTAATTAATGTATATTATAAATACACCAACTGAACATAATTTTTGACCTGTTGTACTGTTTTTGTAACTCGCAATTTTGTTAAATGTATTCATTAATTTTTGCAGGCTTCATTCTAGGGGAGCAAAACCAATCAGGAAGACAAAATTAATTAAACTGGTAAATACAACGAAACCCGGGGGAAATTGTTTCAATTGGGGACCTTTTAAAATAAAGCCTGATTGTTTTGTTTTATTTTACAGCTTACAAGATCTTGGAATTCCGCCTTGTGACAATGTTGTTTATTATGATGATTGCGTGGTTGGTGCTAATCACCAGAAGAAAGGCCCTAAATGGATCTTCTACGTGGTTTGCATAAATTCGATGAATGACGAATCAAAATCATTGCAACTGGAGGATGAGATGGCCATTGATAAAAATGTGAACGGAGGACAGTTTCAGCTTCCCCCCCATATACTCAGAGGAACAGCTTTAGACTGGGGTCACATTGTTCCACGGGCAAATATGCGATTTCGAAAGGAGGCACATGAGGCAGCTAATTCAATGTTATGCGTTGTTCCCCAGTATACGAAAACCAACAGTGGATGTCAACTAAGCATTGAATTGCAGGAGAGAAAAGTTGCACGTAACCATGATTTTGTAGCCGTGTTTAGCTGTCCTGTTTATGAGTATGAGTAAGTTTGACCTCAATTTATGTAAATTTTAAATATTTTAATGGTTTACATTATGATATGTAATTGTATTGTCTAATTGTTATATGTATTTTTAGATCGACAAAAGATTTTATGGGGTACAAAGTGGATTTGGCAACTGGGTTTGTTAGGCTATTGGTAGCCTTTTTCAAGGGGATTCCTCTCTTCATGCAAGCGTACAGATGTGACCATCAAACCGACGAGGATTATTATCCAACTTCCATCTACAACAACATGATTAATTTTGAGCAACTCAAGGAGTTGACCGGATGTCCAAATCTACTTGAGGGTCTAGATGAAAAACCGCAAATGTCTTGGAACATAATTTTGAACGAAGATGAAAAACTGTTGTATTGCGGTTATTGGTAAGTACCTTCTATAGTGATTAACATCTGGCAATCTATCATCTATTATTTCACAAAATTGTGTAATTGTCATATTGATTTATATAATTACAGTATAAGTTTCACAACATGTGATGCGGAAGAGATGGCAGCTCATCGATTGACTCACAGAATCTTGCACTGTAAACAACCTGGATGCGGAAAAGTTGTCTACACAAAGCAACATCTTGCCAATCATGCAGCTTCGCACATTTCAGACCGGCCCTTTGCATGCGACAAGTGTCCATTAAGATTCAAAATTGCTAGTCAATTAAAAACTCATGTGCGAGTTGTGCACTCTAAGAAGTTGTACATTAAATGTAGTTATTGTGATCAAACATTTTTGTCGAACCGAGATCGTACACAGCACGAAAATACGCACACTAAAGTTAAACCGCACCCTTGTAGGAAAAATTGTGGAAAGTACTTTGCAGCAGCTAGTAATCGGAACGAGCATGAAAAAATATGCAAAAACATGTAAACATGTTGAAGGGTCACATCGGACAATTACATCTTTTTTCAAAAAATAGACTTATACTGTAATACTTGAACAATGGCCAACATTAACATTAACATTAATGAAATTTGATGTACTTTTGTAACTTTTAAATAATAAAGTATTTGTACAAATACAAAATTTTGTTTGTATGTAGTTTATGTTTTGCGAACTTTCTTACCTGCATCCAGCGAGTAAACTGAGCCGATACATTTCTACTGAACTTCTCCCAGTCAACTGATGACCTGTATTGTCAAAAAGTCAAGCAAAGAGAAAGTGTTTCTGTCATGTATCACGAATGTTAAGGAAAGTTAAAAGTATTAATAGAAACAAGTCGTGTCCACGACACTGTGACTGATGCCTTTTCAATTCACCTGTGAGGTATGTGTTATGGGAGGAATTGATAAAGTAATGACTTAGTGGCTGATCCATATCATCGGACAGGTCTAACTTTTCCGTGGACACAATGGAATTGTCATCAGACAACAGGTAACGGAGAAAGCCGTCCATTGACATTTGTGCCTTTGTACGGTTGTACTGATTTGGCTCATACGTATTGATTATCTCTTTCGCTTTATCTGGTGTTGTGTACGGATAGAGGATTTCGTTGAGCCGAGGATCCCTCTGCCCTTTGTTTAGGAATTCCATAAACTGCTCTGCAGTCATTAGTTTCTTTTTGGAGGATTGCGTGATCTGTTTGAACCACACGTAAAATTAGCCCACATTCAACTAATTTTCATCTCCATTAAGTATTCAAGATCTTTAAATCTAATAATAATTGTACAAGCCTGCTAAATAAATAAAGGAGACAATACCTCATCAAACACACGATCCACCTCATGCCGCCCAGTCATGTTCTTATAAAACTGAAAAAAGTCTTCGAATGTGAACTTGGATGGGTTGATTGTGTCGCTCTGATGAAGAGTAATGGGACACGCAAAACAGTAACAATAAATGTTGTAANTATAAAACTGAAAAAAGTCTTCGAATGTGAACTTGGATGGGTTGATTGTGTCGCTCTGATGAAGAGTAATGGGACACGCAAAACAGTAACAATAAATGTTGTAAGCACGAAATGTTTTTGGCATCAGTTATAGTAAAAAATATGGTCGTTGCTGCGATAACTTTGTTATTTTACCTTTCCCGATGGAAGTCCTGCAGCGTCCAGCGCCTTCTCCACCCTTTTTCTATCGTCTCTGTGTTGTGTGAAGGATTTTATAATATTTTTAACGGGGATTTTACCCTGCTTATCTGTCAGTATCGATAGTCTTGAATGCATCTTTTTCAAATACGAAATTAGTGGATTGTTTAGCTGCAAAAGATTATGAGCGATCTGAAGAATTTCGTCAGACCAAAGCTGTGTAGATACAAAGAAATTTCACCATAAGTTTTCTTCATTCTAGAGATTGGCAATTTCACGATTTATTTACAGAGATGCCGTTCTCTTACCTTGGCAGTTTCCTTCTTGTTACAGCAGAAATTTGTAAAGGTGATATTAACAAAGTCAGGACCTGACACGACAGTGACAGTCTTGTCCTCGAGAGTGTCAGATGACCCCATTGCCACAATCTGTCTTAATTTAGGATCTCTCGGAAGTTTAGCTCCTTTACAAAGTCAGGGCCTGACACGACAGTGACAGTCTTGTCCTCGAGAGTGTCAGATGACCCCATTGCCACAATCTGTCTTAATTTAGGATCTCTCGGAAGTTTAGCTCCTTTTCCTGTTCTTGTATCTCGAATTGTGGCAATGTCAAGTATATCAACGTCCTGAAAATTGATTAAATTATGTCGTTATAGTGGGCCATTAGATGAGACAAAAAATTCACACAACAATAGTGTTCTTCTATCAGAGGAATCATCTCTTGATCGTGATATCAAAACTTGTTCATTGCCTTGTGTTTTAGTGTCATTTATAATTAAAATACGGCATGTTATGGATGGAGTATGGTTATGGAGCTAGGTATTTTATTAATTTATGATTCGACGGGGTACAAGGAAGGCGTTTCTACTCGATTAATTTTGGACACACAAAAACTCATAAATGATTACTTCTTATTTAATAAATGCGTTGTTTACTTTTATATGTGCAATGATGTAATTTATGGTTTTTTGATTTTCACATGCAAACTAGCATCATTGCAAAAAATACTTTAGCTGATGAAATGCTATATATCGAAGAAGAAAAAAGTTAAATCGTAATGGCAAATACGGCTTTTATTACCTTATTTTGATTAGTCCAGTACAAGTAGAAGCCATTTTCATCCACTTTTAATGTGACGGGGGTTCCGACACCGGAATCCTGGAAAATGAATTACATGAATATTTGTATTAAGCTTTCCTATAATGTGCAATATCTAATGCGACAAAAGTTTTTTTCTCTCTAATTCACAAAGCCATGCAGCGGTTCACTTCTAACGGTATTATTGATTATACATTGAAACCATTAGGATGCAAAGGGGAAAGGGATAGGAATAACAAGTCTGGTCTATAGGATCTTTCTCCTGCTACCCTCCCCCCTTCTCAATAATAGGAAACTACAATGAAAGCAGCATTAGCATTAAAAGCAATGGAACTTGGAAGGCAATAGATAAAAAACTAGTTTAATGGGCAAACGTATACGTCCCATTAGCACACACGAGGTGTTGTACTGGTATAGGTCTTGCTCTTTACACCGGGACATTTTCATGTTTGAAGTCTCTGAATTTGTGCATTAGACACAAAGCACCAATAAAAAGAAATTTTTCGTTTCATGCAACTTAAAAAGCTCATGAAATGAGGATAAACTAACTTTTCAAAAGTTCTCCAAAATGTTAATAAAATGTACAGCCCAATAGTGAAAGCGAACATAAACAAACAGTGCACACGAGACCAAAAATTAGATTTCTTGGATACACATTTAGCGATATGGTCACGAAACTACAAAAGAAAAGGAGGGTGTAGGAAGATAAAATAAACTTACCTCATCCCATTTCACAAACTTGTCCCCATCAATCAGAAACTGAGGCACGGCGACCTTCTTCAACTTGCAGATATGCACGCCAGGTTTTGCACCTGCCATTTTGAGGGAGTGAAACTGTGCACGACTTTCCTACGTTTGATCAGATGAGGTTGAAAAGGGAGAGAAGAGCAAAAAGTCCGACAATTTCATTTCCGTTTTCCTAGAAAAAATAAAAGCAAAATGGATGAAATATAAAACAAGGAATTCGCGTTACCATTTCTGTTCAACTCAGGAAACGAAATTTCTCTTGGAAAAGGACATTTTAGTTATCGGCTGAAAACCGGTCTAGTTTACGACGGAGTTTTGAATCGAGTGAATTTCCAATGACACTGACAATGATCAGAAGAGTGCTATGTGGCACGCAATTGAAGTCAAATTTACTAGTCCAATAAACGGAGATAGTACCACTGTGCATTTTATGACCACCGGGTAAGAGGAAATAGTGAAAATAACAGTAGTCGTTAACTGTAAATGTGCAAAATTTAACATCCATCTGACAAACTGCATGCACATTAAAACAATACCTACGATTGCAATCCCATTGTCTTTAACCCGGTTAAAAATTAAATGTCCCATAGGAAGTAATGTCAGCATAAATATCAGTTAAAAGGCCTTGTTTTCCAAAGATGAAAGTATTGCTGCTGGCTTCATTTTCAGTTTCCTCAAACTGGCGAGAAAATAAAGAAGAATGGTACCACAGAGTTGGTCAGCAGAGATGTAAATTATATCTTTTCCCCTTCAGACATGCACAATTCCTAAAACTTTCTAACAGTAAATATAGCGTATTGATATCAAACACGCCAATACTTGAGGTTTCAAGAAGAACAAAAAAAAGTCTTTCCAGCATTTCATGCCTTCCCACACGTATTATCTGTTCCAGTCATTTCATTTCACATTTTAGATTGTTCACAAGAGAGAAATTGCACTCCACAACTCCACTTGTATCTCTCTCAGCAGGCATTTTTGTTTCCTCGAGCCCTAAACTGCCTTCATGATCAAATGTAGTTTTCATCTCGTCATATTATTTCCTTGACTAGTACGTTTTTCAATGGGCCTGTTCCTAAAACCTTTTATTAGGAATTAGTTGGTGCTTCATTTGTGTTACACAATAACGTCCCACTACTACCTCCGCTCCGTGACAGGTAAGCGTGTCACGGTCCTATAACCCATGCAGTAAAAAAAACAGAATGCATAAAGTGTAAATGAGAGCAACAAGAGAAATGGTGCAGACTTTTCAAATTGAATTTGTTTTCATTTCATTTCGTTGCCAATTTCACAGTTTTATTCTCATTGCTACTACGTAATTTTCTTTCTTTCCACACGCAGAGGATAAATTAAATAGCATTTTTGATGGAGAATTAATGGTAAAAAATGGTAAAAACGAGGGTAGATGATGCTGATCCCTTTCCATGTCCCATCATTTCTCTCTCTTTATTTCTCTTTATTTGTGATGATGGAAAGGACTGTTGAGTTAAAAAACCGCGTATTTTGCGCTTGCTGCTATAGTCAGAAAGCTCACATTCTACAATAATATACTCAAAATTCCTTTCAGGCAAGCCAAGTAAAACTAGAGTAGTCGTGAATGCCTTTGTTTTTACAACTGCATAAATAAAGGTGTAATCGCAGGGGAGATAAAACGAATCGTTGGATGTGAGAAAGAGAAGCAACGAGAGTCAACAGTTGTCTTCCCTCTATTTCCTCTTCTTTTAGTACGTACGCACAGGTACAAATTTACGATCACCGGCAAGGTATATTATATTTCAGCTTATACCTGACCAAAACAGCGTTGAAATGACTGCAAAAATAAGAGTTTCTCACGTTACCCAACTTACTTTCTCCAATGCACTGATTTAAACTGACTGTTCTGAGTGCTTCACAATGTGCAATTCAATTAACTCGCAGAGCTGCTGCCGAGTTGCCGACAACAGTAAAATGCTAAGGGGCCCACTTGTTCCTACTTTTCCATTGCTCTTTATCAACTTAAAAAGAGTGGGGTAGGAGGGTCCTGCTTTCATCTTTTTACTTGTTCAACATAATAACAGTCACAAGTGGCTGTCCTTTTACTTCGGGTACGATATTTTGAGGCATTTTATTTCGACCTAATTCTTGACTCACCGTACATCCCCCTTTTAACTCAATACTTTTCCCCAGGCTTTGGATATGTTATTTGTTTAAAGTTAATCTGGTGTCACCGGTTGAACAACGTTACTATTTGGATAGCACATTTATTTTTTGTCGTGCCCTCGTGCTGTACAGATATAATTCTGAACTAATGAAAACCTGCCCGCACAAAATGCGAACTGATAGCCGAGTTTACATAAATGTAGTAAAAGTTGCAGACCGTACCTATTTTTGAAGTAACTCAATTCCAATTTTGCTTTATCATGATTTGCTTCATTCGGCTAACAGTTAAATTTTCAGATCCCGGACAAACAAACACAAGCTAGCGACTGGTGGAGTCAGAGGACAATAAGCGGGCGAGAGAACGAAGCAAAAGCCTCATACTCTTAAAGTTATTAAACAGAGATCAGAGGCGAGGTGAAAGTAAAATGCTTTTTAGGAAAAAACTGCAGAGAGGCAGAGAGAAGTAAATCAGTTGAGCGAGATAAAAATGAATTTAATCTGATTGGCAAGATAACGAGAACGAGTGTGCTACAACAATTGGAGAGAGGAAAAGAAGAGAGCCAATAAAAGTAACTCGAGTTTGTACCATTGTGACTCCCAATCGACCGAGTCATAGACTTGGGAGATGTATTTATTAGAGAAGTCCCACTTTCATTTCAAAACTTTTCTATTCCACATTACTTTGTATTGTGCTGACGTGAGGCAAAATAGGAAAGGAAGAGGGCACGCCGTAAGAACACTACATAGTACAACAAATCATTTTTATTTCACTAACTTTTTTTGAAAATAGGATAAGGATAATAATAATGATAATAACAGTAACGTGAAGAAGGAGAGGATTCATGAAAAGGAAAAGAAGTGGAAGCGCCCGGAAAGAGAATCGATGTGTAGCGTTTCGTACTCTACGCCAGATGAAATAGGAGATTAGACTGAGTGAATTGACCATCAGCTTTTGTCGTGCAGTAAAGAGCGCAAGAGAAAGAAACAGGGCTTAACGACCAACCAACTACTGACCTGTTCTGGACTTTTTTTTGTCCTCCTCCTTTGTCATTTATCATCCAGGTACATTTGCCATTCTGACGTAATTTATAATGTTCAGCTCAATCACAGGACGAGAGGTTGAAGTGTATGTGAGTGAACCTTAGTTTCGCTTTCGCTACAATTACTAAAAATGCTTCTATTCCTTTGTGCTCTGTACTACTAAATGATAAAAATGGTAAAGTGAAAGAAAAAAGTCAAATCTTGCATTATAGTAGTTTTTTCAAAGGAACTCAAAAGTTATTTATGGCAGTCATGGACAAGAGTGTACCAAAATAAAGAGGGCAGGAAAGAAAAATAATAAGCTTTCGCTTCTATATCCTTAGTCACTTTACGAAAGTGGTACATAACGATTTCACAATTCAAAGGATGACACAAGTATTCCACTTGAGTACAGAAGATTTTAAGTGTTGAGCGCTACAGACTCACATCAATTTTATAGGTGTATTTTAAATTTACAGTGAAATATTTTATGAGTTGGAGTAAAACTTAAAGTACAGATTTTTTCGAACTGTCTTCCCACTTGAGTCTGGAATTACTATTACACAACGACTGAAATCGTATAGGTAATTGGAATTTGTGTGGAGCACAGTATACATTATAAGAGTAACAACGAAGCATTTAATTTATTTATTAATAATACAAATATTTGCAGCAAAATTACTTGACAAGAACAGCCCTTTTCATTTCAAAACGAAGGGGTTTAGCCCATGAATCTCTAACGTCATTGTTTCACAGGCAAATATATACAATTCTTCACAAATATGGAAGTTTATATGAATTTGGCTTAAATTAGTTTGATTTTATTTGATGTTTCGGTCACAAATACCTAATATTAAAAACCTTTCAATCATTTGTAATCTATTTATATCAGAATATCCTATCCATTACGAAGCATTTTTGTTAGTTGACTGACCTTGTTTTTTTTATGGTAAAATTAACTGTCCCAAAGGATTCGTTTTATCAAAAGCAACCTTTCAAAAACATTTCGTAGTTGATACAGCGTATGAAGTGTAAAATAAACAAAACAATATATATTCATCGCAGACATGTCAGTTACAAGATCGATATAAATACGGAGTCATGTAAAATATTTCCCAGTGCTCGATAGTATAGTAAACTTGGCTTAGCAATGCATAATGGATCATTTTTATTTGTAGATAATTTGGATGGATCAACAAATTCTATCATTCCCTGACTAAAAAGGTACCTTGTAGTATTACTAGTTGATGCCAATGGAAAAAACTGTCCGTATGTCGAGTTTTAACGGATTTTAAAAAATCACTCAAAATATTTTGTTGCTCTAAACCAATGGCGATTCGTATTGCATTAACAAGTGACATTGTAGAGAAGGAAAATAAAAGGTAGTTTCAGTAACCATTTCCATCTCACACGTATCAGTTAACCTGTTCTGCGAAATTTGATAGTGTCCTCGTGCAAACAAGGCATTTGTGCTACTTTACTCATTTCTCCTTTTAGCACGAACTTGGGCGCAGCAATATTCACTTGCAACTTGCAATAGCTCGCCATGTAAACTAACGAACGTGAACGTGATTAACCGTTCCAAAGGATTCGTCAAATTCCAAAGATTCCACGGAGAAATGTTAAACCCATCCGATTGAAGCAATAATCCTTAGAATTTTGGTCGGAATTTAGTGTTTAGATAAATCGAAAAAGGGCAAACCTTCGAATTTCCACTCAATATATGAGTTCAACTTCCATTTTAACTGGCATTTAAAACAAAACAAATTGCCAACATTCACATCTTAACTGTTTACAAAGATTTGACTGTAATCATAACCATGTGATTCCATTTCATTCCAACCAGGAAGTAGTTAACTCCGAAACATTTTCCCAATTTAGCGGCATTCAAAAAGTTTTTTTATTTTGTTAAATAAAATTTAATTAATACACAACGCAGAATCTAAATTCGTAAAGCCATACGGTAAATATGGCCGATAAAAACTAAAGACACGGTAAAATCATGAAAAGTTTCATGGAGCCAGCGAGCTGTTTCTACGCCTAACCTTGTTATTGTTATACCTCGAAAATAGTAAAAGTTAACGTCTACTACATTTTCTCAAGTACAAAGGATAAGCGAAACCTGTCCAACGCATTTCGCTCGCTCATTCCTGCAGGCATCAGGAAATTATAGAGCAGCCCTAAACAAAGTATAATATGTAAAAGACATGGGTTTCATAAATCTTTCTTTTTAGTGATGGATATTTTCAAACAAAATTTCGGTTATACCGAGAAAAAATACACTACTGCTTATATGAAGTTTACTGTTTCATCTTCAAAATACGTCAAGCAATAAATAAAACATGAAAAAGTGTGGTCAAAGTTTTTACAATCCCCACTAAGAAGGAGCTCTTTTCGATTGACATCTTACAAACAAATCATCATAAAGTTTTTACGCCTTAAAATATAGTTGTAGCCATTTATGAATAATGTATTTCGTAAGCTACATAAGAATAATACTCTAATAAGGATAATACTAAAGATAATACTGTAAGATGGGCGCCACGTTTCCGGGTGCTTGCTACATATTCATATTTATACAATATTTTGGTAATTCATTAAATCAAACCAAATCTGATTTTATGGCAATTTTATGGAATATTCAAAAATTTTCGTTGGAACTTACAAAAAACGAAAGACTAACCATAAACGCGACTACGAAGTTCAGTGAAAGTTGATTTCCGTAGGGAGCCGTATGATGTACAAAACTTTGAGATACACATTGTTTCTTTTTCCACTTTATTTCCAAAGTCCAGTATAACAACATTTTATGTTGTTACTGTTACCTTTTTAACTTCTCCATATTGCCGATTCCCTAAGTGACTGACTGGTTGTTAACTCAGAATCCTCCTTCACAACCCACACCAGACAGTTAGATGGAATCATACATCTTTTACGTCTCCTCGGTTGTCTGAAGGAAACAATGAAGCTCGACATTAAAAAGTAGCAACATATTTTTCCATAATCCATAATGGATTTTGTTTTTCACCATCTTTTTGGCGCTACCACCATTTCAACCTTCGTAAGCGTATAACCGAATCTCGAATCTGTAATGTTCATAATTTGCATACAGCATCTCATTATCCAGTACAGCAGACCAAATTTCAGTTTTTACCTCTGGTGTTAGTGTGTTGTAAAGTAAATAAGCTAAATGTAAGTTTTTTCAGCCATTACTTTTAGAATGTAAAGCTTTCGCTTCCTTTTGACGCAATTTACGAAGCATTCATCATTCTAACTTTTAGCATTAAGTATCGAGTCGACAGTCGGTCTTCTCATAATACTTCAAGTTAGATCATCATGACGTGTATAGAGATGTATTTTAAAACAAGATGCTGGAAACTATCTACGTGATATCATGTCGGGTCTTGTCTCTCGCTACTCATTCGATCCATGAATGAATAATGCTACACCTCCAATGTACTAATTACAATGTTGACGGATTTGACACCAGAAGTAACACGAGTTTTTCTGCTAATTTTGTTACGTGCTGATGACTCTAGCCTATTTAATGAAAGATGTTTTACAGACTAGACATGGCATAGAAGGAAAGTTGGATGTTTAAAAAGATAATATGCATCCCTACATCGCACATTAATCCAAATTGAATTAAAGCAGTTGACATGCTAATTTACCAACTACTGAGCTGCAAATCGCCAGCATTGGTAATTCGGTATAGCGAAATGTTCATTTATCATTCGCTCCTAAATTATCTACGCTCGTTGGCGAGAGAGAATTTAAAGGAAAATCAGTGCAACTAGCAAAACGAAGGAAACAAAGCGTGTCCAAGAAAAGCTTCACTGACACAATGCAAATGTAACATTTCCGATTTTTCATTATGTTGTGTCTAATCGTAAGTTCCCTGTCTGCCGTTCACTTTCCTACCTGTGCCACGTTATGGAAAAGAGAATAGCTGAAGCGTTTAATAAGAGTCGCAGAAAGTAATGGATCGTTAAACCGAGCTGTTCCAATGGCTGACACAGATGGGATGGGATCTAAAATACACTTTTCACTTACGTCAGCCAGCTAGCTCGGCACTCTCTTGCACTGTTTCAAATTAGACCATACGGATACTTTGGATGACAATTTGTGAATACAATAATCATCATACACGTCGATTCGCCTTATTAGAGAATAAAAAAAGACAAATTGCGCTGGGGGATTGTGACTATGAGATAATTTTTGTAGCATTAATAAAACTGGTAAACTAGCAGTTTTACAATACTCTTCGATCGTCCCTCCATATATTTGATAGCTTTCTTGTGGAACGCGTGACGTTATATTTCAGAAATATGAATAGTGTTGGGATCTGATTCGACAACTGAACATTATCCTTACCACCATCAACACCAGCGTCATATTTAGGTGCTTCATCGATCTTTCAATGGCCAAATCCTTTTCGAATTTCACCTCCCACTCAGAATTTCTTTCCAATAGTACTATACAAATTAGGTTTGCAAATTTCCTCATCGCCTATTCAGCCTTTCTTTCCATAATTTTCTCCTCTATTGAAAATGTTACAGCTTTCCTTTTCAACAGAATATTGCAGACAAAAAAGTAACTTCTTTTGCCTTGTATGCATTAATCTAACGTCTACGAGTAGGACATGAAATTCAATTCCCTTTAGATTGACTGTGATGAGAAAATAGTTCCAAATGACTGTTTTAACCCTCTTCTTGCAGCTAGGTAGTAAAACTTTTTAAGCCGATTCAAGTCCTTAAGTTAGAATCCCCTTCTTTGTAAAACAAAGGGATGAACTAAAATGAGTTTGCAATAAGAGAAAGGAGAGGTGGAGAGAGGGCGATTATGTTGGGTAACTTAAAAAAGTAGCACGGACAAATAGACCATCATAAGTCTTCGTCATGTGATACAAACATGAACATTCGGATTCCTAAAGAGCCTCTTTCTCTCACAACAGAAATTGATGATAATGGTGATGGTACCACTTAAGAAGCCAAGATGTAATGGGAAATCATACCGATTGACAAAACGAAGTCATACTACTCATCTATCACCTTTTCGAGTGTTCCACTCTTTCTCATTTTCTGTAAAAAAAAGTTTCAGTATGCTTCACAAAAGTTATATTTTCATAGAAATGTCATCGTCAAAAGTTTCTCTGTACCAGCGTAATTAATACTTATGATGGTCGATGTGATGTACACATATACTAACATAAGTATACTAAAACCTCTTTTAGATGCCAAATTCGTCCGGCATAAAACAGGCCAAATCACCAACCATCATCAATCCAACCAATCGATAAAAGTTCGGTTAGTGATAATGAAAAGAATACTAAATCGTAATTTCAATCTGGAGGTACGCTTTCTAGAAAAAGAAGAAAGGCGGACAAAGTGTTGCGCAATAATGTTTTCAACGACTTTTTCACGTCTCAACTCAACTACCATCTCGTTTTACTTTGGCGGAAATTACTGTATCGACCTTATCGAAATCATTGTGCCTTCCCTATAAATGGATGCTGAGACGAAGACCTTGAAAATGCCTGAACCATTTATCAATGACTGACTTAATACTAGCGCAAAATAATATGCAGACTCCAGGAGCGGCAGCTTAATGCTTCATGGCAAAGTCTCTTATAAATACTACAATATGGACCACGATTTACAACACCCAAAAAAACAATTAAATTCCAGGTTAAAAATTGCAGCTTAATTGTAGCCATTCTCTAGGAAAGGATTTACGTGACTAGATTATACAAGAGGGGAAAGTTGAAAAGGAAGAGAGCGGCAATGGACATGCAGAGGTAAACTAGACAACGGACAGTGTGCAGCCCTTAATCCAACAGATATGTGATGCGCAGCTTGTAATATTCAAGAAAGGATGAATTATTAAATGTAACGGAAGCGAAATGCTAATTATTATTACTACTTACGAATTAAGTTCCTCAAAGTCATGATAATAAATTTATGACACCTTTTAGCCAACACGGCCACGTACATCACGGAAACTCGTTTCATTTCACCCTCTCTTATCCAACTGTTCATAAAACTAAAGCTAGCAGTTTATTTATGAGCATACATTAATTCTCGGTGCTAAAGGAGAAAACCTCAACCGTAGTTTTCTAGCATTTCAGCTTATTTGCTTTTCTGAGCATTTTCATTTCCTAAAGCTTGCTGATGGGGATGGCGTTTCTCCACTTTCTACGTCTCTTGTACCTTTCTTGTTCTTCTTCAACACATCAAAAGTTGTTCCTTTTAAAATTCATGTGTCAGTTCAACTGACTCAGTTGTAACAGCACAGAACGGAGCATTGGTGCCAAAAGACCAAGCCAAATTACTTATGTATTCATAATTCCCAACAGTTACATTACAAAAACCCTTTGTAAGAGAATTCTCTAGTGACTTGCCCCGTTTCCTTTCTCTGCAAAAAATGGAGCTCTGCTTAATTTTATGTAATTTTCCCATTGCCACTTCTACTTCGTATTCGTATTCATCTTTTTGCCTCAATAAAGAGATACAACTTCACTCACAAACTACTCTGAGCCTGAGCAGGTTGACCCTCCGTTGTCAAAAGTAATATTTTTGAGATGAAAAGAATCTTTACATGGTTTCCCAGAATAAAAGAAATAAAGAAACTACTATGTAAAACGTCAAATATGCAGTCGTACAAGAGTATGCTTTCCAAAAATAAACTTTTTATGACATGGACAAAAGACTGAGCAAGGGTATGTTACAGTGCCAAGTTATGACCTTAGGTACTAAATATGTGAAGTGAAGCGAGTGTGAAGTCTTAGATAATGATGATAGAACGGAGCTGGAACGAAACAACGCGATTTTATTCGGGAGACTGGAAGGTAGGAGAACAACGATAAACTTGTTGGCGTTTCACTGAGATGTGTTTTAATTTAATATTTATCACATTTTGTTCAACTGCATGTAACTCTTATCATTTCGTTTCATTCTTATGATGGAATTGTAACATTAGTTGCTGAATTTGCATGATTTAGGTAGCCCCACATTAGAAACACTGTATAAAAAATAAAAATTCTTTGTTGCTTTACAAACACGTTGTCTTCCAAGAAGTGAGTTTGTAGAATGCATGAGACAGAGAGGTGTCACGGCCACGTCGCTTTTATTTAAGTAATAAACCGAAGAGCATCGCAAAAACATCATGGTCTGACTACTAAAATACGAATTCATACTTTTTAATGTCGTTCGTTCTTCAGATGTAGTATGAGGGTACGAGATCGAGAAGCCACATCGTGTCTTCCCCCTCCAATGATTTACTCATGACAATACTCTCATTAAATTTATGTTATTTTGATGTGATTGCGTGCTCATTATAAATCATGTACTTTCATTGATGTAATGATTTGTCTAAAAGTAGGATAACAATCAGGTATAAGGAGTTGCGTTTTCGTGTAATGTCGATGAGGATAATATTTCATTTTCCCACTTCTTTGCTTCTCTTTCCAACTTTACTCACCGAGGAGATACCATACACGCCATACATCACAATATCACATGGAATATCGCCTCATGATTCTTTGAGAGCTAACATGAGTATGGAAATCAACCTGGCCTTTTATCGTTTTAACTCTAACAAAAGAGGCTCAGTCGTTCGTATGTGTACGTGTTCTGTTTATTTTACGGGGCGAACTGCTTTTGAGCCTCTTTCAGCGATCCAAAGTAGTAGTTAAGAAGAAAACCCTCCAATTATTGTTATGTGAAGAAAATACTGATACTGAACATAAATGTAAGGAAAACCACACTGTAGTCTGCACTATCTGTTTTGATGCTTTTCATATACTTTTACAACCTGTATTCATTCCATTTTTCTAAACATCGCACAATCACCCATCACTACTCTGGTTGTAGTATAGTTATTAAAGAACTAATAAATTTGGTATGAATCAATAAAAATAATAACGAGATGGATTTCCTCTCATATTTCCTTCCACCATTAAACTTATTTATGACAAGAATGCATTTAGGTTACAAGTTTCATTTCATTTAATGCGCCTAATAATGCGTTGCAGCAAACACCTGTAAGGTGAATTTGTATTAGCATAAATTCTATTTAAATGATTCGTTTTTAATTTTACCCCTAAGAGCAATAGAAATGAGAAAAATAAAGTGCAGATAAGAAGGTGTACAACTCTTGCAAAACCTTGCTTGGGACTACCTGCTGAACATGATTCTGTCAGTAATAGCTTGAACGCTTAAATGAATGTGATCGAGTAAATAGTGCATATTTGCCCCCAACCAGGCTCTCTCCCTTCCTCTCATTGAAATTAACTGTTTATGCAAAACTTGCCAAATAATGTTGCTGATTTTATTGGTTTTCAATAAATAATTTATAGCTGGTATGGTGGCAGGTCGCAAGCTGAAAGAGAGGGGAAACGCTAACGGTGCAACTTTGGTGAGGAATACTAAATACTTTTACAAAGCAATATTAACGTTTTTAAGAGATTCCGAGATATAAAACTGTAATAAATAAAATGACCACTATAGTAGAAAAACTGTTTACTTCGCAAAAAGACTCACTAGCAAGGAATTGCTTCTCAAACAAAAAGTCGTGTGTCTAATAAATTGTATAGGGTGTGAATTCCAATTGTATTTAATTGCAACTTTTTGTAATTACTTAGTTTTACAACTTATCAATCACCGCATATTCCATACACTCTCTGTATTAACATACTTGACGCGGTAGAATCAATAAAAACCTATTTTCTTTCTAAACATATGGATCATATTATTTTTCTGGCGCTGCGAGACGTAGTAAAATAAACCAATTTCCCTCCAATTTCAACGTGATTGAGCGGAATGAATAAAAAGCTTTTCTGATACAAATTTCAGTCCATGAACCACTTACTACATACATTTACATACATACAGTCATACATTTTTTACTATAACCAAACTTTAAAAACCAGCCAAATTATTGTTTTGGGAATTGTTAAAAAGATTGCTTTGCTTTTACACTCCATTTCAAATAAGTATTAGGAAATTATGGGTGTGTTTTCCTTCACGTGGAAAAAGTGACAGAATGCCAACTCACTGGTTGACACTGCAATAAGTTGAATGCACACATCAAAGTTGTAATTACAGTCGCAAAATAATTTCTTCATCTCAGTTTTTCTAAATTGTCCTTCACAACTTTTAATCATCACATCTATCCGTCATATATTACAAGTGTAGCGTTATATGTACATATGACGCGACATCAAAATGCTTTTAACCCGTCATGGAATAAGACAAAAATATATTATGTTTAAGACGAATTGTTAAATGTACTTTACAAGTATCTAATAATCCAACAGCCTGAATTTCAATAATTTCAAGAACTGTATTTTTTAGCTCGTGTTCTACCGTTTTGCCTCTGACTTAACAATTACAAATTCTTAACTTTACGTACTAATAAGCAAAGTAATGTGAATAAAATTGGTAAAACATTTCAGTTATCAAGATTTCAGCAGTAAATGAGCATTTATTTAAGCGTTGGCGTTGCTTATGTATAAATTAATAAATAATGAAGAATATTTTAGTGCAACGGACCAACCAGCTCATACAAATTTCTGTGTGAGAATTTTTATTTTTATGCAAACATTTTCCCTTTTATAGCTAATAGTGAAGCGTAATGTAGTTTTATTTCTCCAAGTTTTTGCAGCAGAAATATTCTACGGAATAAATTGACAGAGAATATCAAATTTAGTTTGATGAAAGAGCTCCGAAAAAAGAAATTCAAGACTTGTCGCTTTGAATCTTGTCAGTTGTCACACTCAATACAATATGTGAGATATGTATAGTAAGGTTACATTTTGGATTTGAATACAAACTCGCCTTGGTACAGCAAAAGTGATATTCCTTTATTTTTGTTCTGAAATTGGTTAAACTGATGGGACGTTATTAATATTGTCTAGTGCAAAATTTACAACCCCATTGCTTTCAAAGTAATATAGACTAAGTGCAGAAAACTGGTGTTCGCAAATAGTCCTCATATAATAGCTGTTGGCAAACGAAATGACACAAAACAAGATTAGATGAGTCGAGGACGACGTATGGAATAAGAATTGCCTCTCTATATTATGTACAGCAATAGATAGACAATATACCTTTTAAATGAATTAACTCCGTGACAAGATTTTTTGCAGAATTTCATGATGATTGTGCAAAGCTAAAGTAATAGGAAAGGAACTTGGAGGACAAACGAATCAGAAAGTACAATGAATGCTGTCCAACTTTTTTATTACAAAAGGACAATTCGCCCGGAGAATAATTGTCCATGCTGAATTATTTATCACAAGAGTGTGAATGAAGAGCGACGGGCGACGGATCAAACAAACTTCAATGAATACCCAAAATTGCATTATTCGATCGATTACACTAAAACCTTACATCGTCGTGGGGAAAGAGTAAAACAAATGAATTTCCTTACTCTGGAAAAAGCATTAGGAATTTCTCTTGTGTGTTACACAATACTTTTTTTAGTTTAGGCCTTCGAACGTTATGTTCTATAAAAGAAAATAGAATATCAACATCATAATTTACTTTTAATCGTTATATTCTATTACCTATCTATGTATGCACTAAAAATAAACAATTTAATTTCCAATGTCCTATTTTGGGGATTATTACTACAACATCAATCTCATTTCTCAACTATCAGTCTTTACAACAAATTGAGCATTGGACTAGCCAAATCAAATGTATATGCAGCCATTTCCCCTTGACATGAACATTCAGCAAAAGAACATTGCGAACATTCTTTAACAAAACATAGCTGGAAACATTGTCCATAAAGTACATTACCGTGAATAAGAGTACACTTACCTTTTAAAAAGTTGTGATGTTCTGTTTGCGGTTAGCTTTCCAGACAGTCCTGCCTTTGTAAATGTCTTCCATCTGAGGTTTAAAGAGGCGGAGGAGGAAGTGCAGCTTGCAGCAACCACGGTAGGTTAAGAGCTATATAACAAATAACAATAACAATAAATAAGAGTTTAACCGTGTGCAAAACTAAACACTACTGACAAAAGAAAATGTTTTGGTAGTTTCTACATGCCATGGTAAAATGAAAATACTTTATGCCTATTGCATACTGGCTTGATAATAAAAATGACAAACATTTTTTACTGGATTACTGTTTACGAAAGTCTTCGTGGTAGCATAATCGTAAATAAATAAGACACTAATGAATGTATTTGTAAGTATTTCACTTTTGCTTGAATTTTATCTCATAGAGAAAGCAGATAAACCGTAAGTTTCAATTCTACCAAACCAGATCAATCTTTAAATAATCAAGCCAAATACTATCAATCGTGATTTAAAAATATTGGCTCAAAAACTTGGATACATTTTCATGTGTGAACCCAACTAAACAATGAATGAAATAAGTTTACAATGTATACGCGTTTCTCGGGTCAATTCTCTAAAATATTCGAATGAAAAGTATTAAAAATTACTGGAAATGCAACTTTCCCGTCAATTACTAAATGAGCCGATCTAACTTCCGAGCATCCTGCTTGCAGTAGGCTTGCATTATAAATTTACAAAGAGTAGAAAGAACGTGAACGTGAACGTACTATAGGCTTATATAGTATTGCAGTTACATAAGAAAAATATCGGATTCCTGAAGCCCGCTTGTTTAGTAAATACTCCATTCAAGCTACGCTATTTCATTACTCTTTTAGGTTTGCAGTAATTTGTAATGCAGCCAGTCAAACTGCCTCCAGTGAATGGCGTGCCAAAGTCTAAAAGGAAATTAATGCTTCAGAGCCGGGTCCTACATTTTTGGAGTTACCTACACATTTCGAAATTTAAGGGTAGTGTTAATTGAATGTGATATGAAATGCTAAAAGTCTAGCTTCTCTCCTAATGAATGCAGTACTAAAGTTAGTGCATTCTTTAAAAAACAAAGCGCTCTTACTTCCTACAATTAATGGAATGTGCTGTGTAAATGGGGCAAGGCGGAAGAGACAAGCTTCAGTTGTCAACTCCACTTAAAATGACACTTATTCAATTAAGTTGACACCACCAACAGCCGACACCACTAAACATGCTTGGTATGTAGCTCGTAAAAACGATTAAATGGGAGAGCTAAATTATTTTGATAATGTTATCTAAAAACTTACGTTTATTTAGCTGCGATCTCGTCCCGCGTCCCGAGCGATGATAGTTGAATGGGTAGACAAGCTCGAATTAATGTCACTTGACACTGCTGTTACGGTCGTACTTTAAGGGTTCATATTTTTATTAATAATGGCAAGAAACAAATTAGCCAAATGGAACAAGAACAAGAAACAAACACAACGTCCGTCCTAACGCTTTATAACAGTACGTTCTCGTGGCCTTCAAATAAAACGGAACTCACAGATAAATGTTTCCTCGGTGTAGTTCAATCCATCAGCATCCATATAATCTCAAATTTATTTTAACTCCGCAATTACCGCAAAAGGGAGAACATAGGTGTACGAAAACTGGCTTAAAACATTTTCGCAACAACGATGGCTATTTTATTAAATTATTTTTACAAGAGTGAAGTCAGGGAAAGTTCGTTTCAGCTATACCAATACTGTAAACAGTACTGAGCTGTATATTTTTAATAAATCTCCACAGCTAAAACGATAAAACAATTCATTAATAATTCACCACTTGACGAAAGCACATCCACATATTTTCCAAGAAAAAATCTTTTATTATCACATCAACAACTGTTTGGAAATGAAGCAGGTTTTGGAGCGTAGCTGTTTGTTGTAGAAAGCACGGGTGCAAGGGTTTTTGCTCTCTGCTCACAACACAAGAGTTAAATAAATTATTAAATTAGGGTATAATTTAATAAATGTGTGGAATGTCGAGAAGAGGTCATGAATCGAGACGGGAGTCGGGAGCAGAACGATAACATTAACAAAGTGTAGTCTTTTTATTCCTTTAAAGCAGTGTTGCTCACTGGGCACAAGAAACGAATCTGGCGAAAATGTCTTATTTCGTTCGCAAAATTTAAACGATAGACGAAGATAATGGTTTTGTTTCCTCCTTAATATTAGGACTGCATCCCCAGCCCTGATGACAGTGAAAGGCTTAAGATTTCAGGTTTTTCGTGGAATATCCAGTCGGTGGTTGGAGGAAGGAGAACTTGCAAGAGTACAACTATCACGCTCACGTCCACCACAACAACTGAAACACAACGTCGTTTGGACACGATGAAGGAGGAAAACTACTACAAGTCCTTTTCTGCTGAACCTGGTGCACCTGTTCAACAATTGAATAGAATATAAAAAACGTTCGTTTGATAGACTGCTGTTGTGTTGTGCACTAGAACTGGAACGGAGTGAGAAAGCGCTTGAGAAAATGTATGGAAACTACCTCGTACATTACATCCACACTGTGTGGAACTTCACTTCCAGTTCCGAAACTCTGTTTTTCCAGCACAAACTCCATTATACCACCCATTTATGTGCTCACAGCCGCCAGGCACATCCGTATCCCCAAAATAATATCCCGTGTAGTAAATTGTAACATGATACAATATAATAATGATAAGAAAGTAACCAAATGATAAGATACTAAATACGGCTGCCAATGCTGCTGCTTCTCTGTTACCACTCTTCATACGCTTCTAAAAAGCGATTACGATACGATGATTTACCTCGTATAAATCTTTCCTAAATACGAATATCAAATCAATCCTATGGAATTTCCCCCCTCACTAAACCTCTTCTCTTTAACGAAACTGTCCACTTTCTCAAATTCTCTATACATAAATACTAAGCAGTAACATAAGTTGATTGAAATGATGAAAAGCTTCTATATAATAAAAATAATAATAAAAAACACCTTCGTACCGTCATCATTTGGCCGTCTATTATTCTTCCTTCTCAGCCCTAGTCTTGGAAATTGCCCGAGAAAGTAGTGGAGCATTAAATGTGTGGTTCCCTTTCACACTATTTTTCCGACTCTTTCTCCACCAAATTACTCCAGATATTTTTGCAAAGTAGTTGTTTCGCACGTACGATAAAATGTGTGAAAGCTCACAAAAGAGAAGAGCAACATCAGTCAAAGATCCTTTGCTGTCGCTCTCTCTCACACACCAACACACACTTAAAGCCAAAGTCACACACAGAGCAAACATATCACATCATCACGAACCATGATCATCATCAACATGCTCATCAAGTCAAACTGAAGAAAGTAAAGTAAATGATATTAATATCGTCGTGTTAGTAATAGAGCAAGAGCAAGAACATTGGTGCACCTTTTACGATTAAAAACCAGAATAAACATTGGTGCTTCTAGTGCACGGCCAGTTACTTGCAAAGTTGAAATTGTGGGAGAGAAGCAAAAGGATCATCATCCATTCGTATTTCTGACTGTGAGAGGCAGTGCTAAAGTAAGTCTGAGTTGGGAGGATCACCACGAAACGAGTGTATTTATTTAGAAAGGATGCCTAGGCAGGAGAAGAAGTGAGATCCGTAATAACAAATAACAATGTGGAAGCTCCAGACATGAGTGTGGAGAAGGGAGTACTAGCGAGTTATTAAAGTGAAACCCAAGAAGGTAAAAATCGGAATGAGAATGAATCAGTATGCCTTTTTATTAGTATCACTGACTTTTTTCATCACAATGGTTAAAGTGCTTCGTTTTTCTGCTTTGTCTACACTTTGTAGGCACACTGCTTTAGCATAAGGTTTAGAGTAGAATTCCTTTTCGGCTCAGGCTCATGTACATACGATGATGCAGAGAAGTCGACTCTCTGGAAAACTTGGATTTCGTTGGAACTTGGAACACTCCAAATCGGAAAAAAGAACGAATCCTTCTTCCTTCACTCCACTCCTCTCTAATATATGATTACATTGTATGTGTGTACACCGAGAGTCAACTTAGTCAGCCGTCTGGTTGAGAAATCTTTTGCTGTACTCAAGCCCGTATCATATAAAAGTTAATGCATGTTTATATCATATGAATCCAGTATACTTTATGTTTCTACATAACGTGAGCTTCTGCCTTGGTGGTAGAAAACGGATAACAAGCAATATACCACTCTTCTTCACGACGACTACAACAGCTCGTTCTAAACGACGCAGAGTTTTACAGCCTTAATACTTCTGCTTGCGAGTACGTGAGATGCAGAAATAACAGCAGCAGGCCACATGTAATATAATAGAAAATATATTGTTTAGCGTAGTAGTAGTAACATGAACTCCATCATCACCACAACAGTAACACCAGCAATGGAGTTGTAATAGCATCAGCAGTAACATAGTAGTGCGTAAAGTAGCAGTAATAGTAAAACAATATCTTCACATAACACATAATAATATCGCAAAAATTTATAAACATGTTGAAAAAAACGTTGTCTACTATTTTAACAGGTTCATAATGTGCAGACATGTATGAACCTTTGGCTGAGTTATAAAACAGAGTGTTATTGTTAGTAGTAGAGAAATGTTTTTATATTTTTTGATAAGGCAATTATGAAGGAGGACGAGTAGAAGATAGTGAATCTCTATAACCCTACCGGGGCACACAAAAGTGTTGCATTGCAATGATGAAATGAATCGTATGAAGCAACATGGATAAACTCATACATGCACATAAAAACTATCTAATAATACGCGATGAACTCAAATAAACTCGCATCTTCGTTTCTTTCTAAAGGTTTCTTTAACAATAGGCATGTTTCTCATTGTGTCTTTCGCTCTTATTATTAATATCTTGTAGTACATCTCCCAAGTTTTGCCCGGCCATGTGATGGACTGTTGGATGGATAATAAAGGTTGAGGATGGGTTTCTTGATGAAGTGGTTTTTGTCTTTTTCTACTATAGGCTTTGTTATAATGTACAATGTACATAGATACGTTCTCTACAGACATTAGAAACAAAAGTACGTGTGTGGTTGTTAAAGTAAGCAGCGGACACGTACAACGGCGTGTTATTTCACAGCTGCAATTACTTTTGGGGTAGCATTCATTTCAGAAAATCTCAAGTATTGCGAACTGAAAGACAATGAAAAATACGGCAACACTCGAACAATGAAACTAACAATAGCAAAGAAATCTGAATAAGGAAAGAAAGGACGTTCTTTAAAAGAACAGTTACACGATATAAATGATGCCTGATCGTTACTCTTCTTCTAGTGTCTATGAAAGGTTGCCAACCAGAAGAGTTCTATATAAAGGAACTTTTTGGCTGTCCGCTTTTCAATTACTGATTTTTATGCTATATGCAAAAAATTGTATTAAAGGGTAATCGAAAACGAAAAATCTTATTGGCTGCTAGAAAAGCGGATCTTCTAAACCTTGGCCGAATATTTCTATAAATAAGCCGTATATTTTCTTATTTGGAAAGATACTTCATGTTCAGAGTCAAAGTTCACGATTACAGTATTGTTGGAAGGTGAAAATAGACCAGCCTGCTTGGTATGACAAAAGAAATGCATTTAAGAGCATGAAAGTTAGGACGAAAATTTTGATGAAAGTTTGCAACAGTTTGACCTTATTTTCTTCTGTTGGGCATACACCATGAAAATATTTTAACCTGTAGCGTAGCATTCCCAGGGTAGAAAGCATAAATACTTTCTCCTTGCTCTTGTTGTAGGAAAATTACGTTTTTATTGACTACATACAAGTACATAGAGTAATGTAATAATAACAAGACGTGTAGAATTTATGCGATATAAACGGTAAAGAAGCGTGAAATTGGAGAACACATGAGAGATGCATATTTGAAAGAGAAAAATGGACAAGTCACCGCAAAACTACATCCACTATAACATCATAATCATCACCAGGTTTTAGCAAGGTTTCGCTATGCTAAAATTTGAGGATGTGAAATATGCTACCACTATTTTGATCTGCAATGTGGAGTGAAAAGAACTCCACAACTTTGTGTTTTAGCCTGCCTGCTAGGTTCAACTGTGAGACAACGAATGAGTCGAAATCAGGGATATACCATGCGTTAATACCTACACCAATCGTTTCTCTGAACCAAAATTACACGAACGGAAATAGAAGAAGTCGAGAGAGCTTCTGACTTGTCTCACACGTCTACCAATGGCACTACAAGTACTAGAATGGGAGATAGCAAGAGCGAAAGTGGAGTAAAATGATAAATACGACGACTGGCAAAGGCTTGACTTTTTCGGAGAGAATTGGAAACTGGGTTGATTGAGAAAAGCAGACTGTTGCTCTGGTGCTCGGTTGAAGAGTAACCCGTGCTCACATACATTACTTTCACTCCTTTTCTCTCCCGCTTTCTCTGATATGCGCCCGACTCTTCATATTGCAAATGCTATACGAAGTAAATGCGAAAAAAATTCAAAATATCTTCTACTTAATGCATTTTATATGCTATTGCCTGTCGCTTCTATTTTTCATTTATTTCCATTCTTTGCGGCTTTATTCGCCACGATAGTACCTCGGACGAACTCTTGGTTGCATATGAATGTTATTTATGGGGAAAGGAGTCAAAAGAAGGAGCAGCAGCGCAAGCAGACGGAGCTAGACCAGAAAAGGAAATAGAAACGGATGATGTGATATTGCAGCAAAGCGAGAGGGTGTGTGGAGTTGTGGAGGTACGGCGGCGGTGTGGTACCGTACCACTGGTACAGCGCTGAGCAGGAGCACACAGCACAGCAACAGAAACCTTAGACTTGCATTCTTCGAATAAGGAGAAAGCAAGTATTACTTTTACTGTTTTCTCTGCTAGCATTCCATTCCGTTCAAATAACTGCTTCTTTATGTATATATTACTCGTTGGTGGTGCTGCTACTAATATCATTTCACTATTCTCCAACTCCGTCCCACTTCCTTCTCCGTAGATTTCTACTACAAAATACAATCCTGGGTACCCTTAGACCAGAGACACAATATTAATATAATGCTTATAATACACAAGATTTTTTATTTCTATTATTATTGCTAGAAGGCATATACAGAAAAATAACTGAGCAAAGGCATCGTCAAATTGCAAAAATTCCTTTCCTTTTCGTTAAACACTTTTTTCTTCCTGCGTGTACTGGTTGCTTTCATTCCGCAATGAAATGTTTCCCGTATGAGCTCACTGATCATGGTTGTCAGTTGCTAATTTTGTTGGTTTCCGCATCCTTCTGCTTTCTCATACAATTTTTGTCTCTTCTCCATGACTTTTTCCCGACTATTTCTGTAAAAATGTTGTTGGTGACTGTGAGGTAGAGGAGCATTTAAAACAGCATATGAGGATAGATGTTGATGAAGCCAAAGGAGTGTTCTGTTGGAGATGTTCTACAGCCTAGTGAGAAGGAAGACGGAAGGAAAGCAAGCAAAAATAAAAAATCTACGAACCCCGGTTGGCAAATCTTTTTTCTGCCTCTTTCATTTCTTTTCAGTCTACTTTAGTTTTTTCCAACAACAAATTCCAAATATTTTTCACCTTTTTATTTTTTCCCATCTCGTTTTTCGCTTTCTCTTTCTCTTTCTCTCCCTCTCACAAACTCTGTGCCACTACTTCTCTTCAATGTCTTCCATTCATTTTCCGATACTCCTTTTTTCTGTGGTTTCACAATAGAATCTTATTTGCAAAGAAAAATTCACCAAACACCATCAACCATCAACGCTTTTGTCATTCGTAGTAATGTTTGAAACCTAAGCGGGGAAGGATTTTGTATTATTGAGTACGCGAAAGGGTATAGGGAGAAAACTTTATTCTTTCATTATTCTCCTTGCCAAAGCATCGTTTTTTCTCCTTTTCTCTCATTCTCAGGAGAAACTACAACTTATTTTTATCTTTTCCTTTTGCCAACTAAAGAAAGCACGACGTCACCAAATATTTTTTTACATTCTCCTCTCGTGATCATCTTCTCATGGGGAAACATTGTTAAGAGAAAGTGTCGCCTCCTTTACTACATATACTAGTGTTAGGAGCGTTCTTTTGCTTTTTTTGCAATTTTGTCACTTTTTACTGATTTTTTGCCGTTGTTTACCTACAATAAAAATCCTTTCGTCTATCATCCTGCGGTAGTTTTGGTCTCCGATCCGTGATGCACCTTTGCTTTCATCATACAAGGTAAATTCAACCAATACGTTACTTGAATTCAGTCAGGTTGCTTTGCCAGCTTTTTCTGAGGACAACTACGATTCTATATGAACTTTCGATGCTAGGGATATTAAGCTGAGAAGGGGTTTATATTTTGTGTTGTCCTACACGAGTTGAACCCACTTGTCGTATTTCCTGCTGTACACATGACCAGAAATGATACACTTTGCTCCAAGAAACTCTTCTTGGCATACGTATTGGTTAATATTTTTCATTACGAAAAATTGTTATTCTATGAAGCGCAATAAGTGCTTGTTAGTGTATGGAGGTGATGGCATCATTCATGCCCATGTAATAATAACGTAATACTGAAATATAAGCCAAGCGACTTAGAGTAAGATCTGCCACATATAAATGTAAAATGGTTTCCTCAACCTTTTAGAATAATGCTCTCCTATTCCAAAAAGATTCAATATTCTACATTAGATTGCATACACGTGGAATCCGCTTTTGTGTCTAGAAGGAGAAGCACAATGCAAATGCTTCAAGTTTCAATATGTACGCAGGAGCTACTAACACCGCTTCCTTCATCATTTCTATTGTATTGAAGAAAGGGAGAAAAGGAATAAAAGGGTTGGGATTATGTGATGCAAGAACTCTGGAGAAAAGGAAAGTTACTGTGTCAAAAAATGCTTACAAAGAAGGCTGGCGAAGAGGAAGTGGACAATGATGCTATCACTTTCTCCGTCATCATCACAAGGGTATCAACCGTCACTACATTATTAAGTTGAGCCCATGAGCTTTTACCTCCCATTTTCTGTTATGTCTGCATTCTCCAACTTCGGTCCTTTCTCAAGTCCTGAGTAAAAAGATAGCGGTTGGGTTGAGAAAAGACGACAAAACACAATATTTGAGTGCCGTTTTATTATCTCCCGGTACACGCACACGTCGTGCTCCCAACAAAAACATTTTTATTTATTCCGTGCAGAGGCATTCTATTCTGAATCAATGGGAGACATTTGCAAGTGGGAACCTCATAGTTTCCAACTGCAAATTTATCCAAGTTTCTTGTATGTTTTTTTTTGCATTTTCAACTGCTTATAGTATCTACGTTGTAAACCGATTGGGGATATGCTTAAGTGCACTAAACTTTTCACTGCAGAAATAAGTGAGTGATCCCATCCGCAATAGTGGTGACGTTAGAATACCGCTAGTTGAAATATTAATGCCATCTTCTAATCTGCGCACTTTGTATTTGAATATGCTTAGTTCAGTTCATCATGACGATACTAGTCATTGCAAATCATCGTACTGGTTTCATGTACGAAGGCGATCATCACGGACGACGCGATTTTTTTACCAGGAAAAGACTAAATCCACTCAACTTGCACAACAGAAAGAACATCATAACATGAGCCTATACAACAACACATTGCAATCTCCAAGAATAACAACAATGTAGCTTAAATGGCACGAACTAGAATACAAGGTGTATCTGAATCGTGTTTCCAAACGAGGAGAGGAAAAGCAATCTTTTACCACCGATTTTTCATCCACTACAACAACGAACTTCTACATTTTTTTCTCTTTATCTGTTTTCCACTTGATATTTTATTGTGCATCTATCTATATACAATTGAGGTCACAAACTGCTTCCAATGAGGAAAGGTTTCTCGTTCTCATAAGCATTATTCTAGTTTTATAGATTGGGTCTTGCGAAAGTGAAAGCATCCCTTGTCTTGCGGGTCGTGTAGCCGAGTTGTATGTAGCTTGTTCCTACTCCAATATTGAAACTCGTTGGCTTCGTTAGGACGACGATGCCATCGCTTGCTTGTTTGCTTTTTTCTTCAGTGGTTCATGTTTATAGTTAGTTTACCGTTCCTGCTACCTCCACTACTGCTCCAAAAACCTTCTACAATCAATTCCGCATGTCAAATCTAATCTCACAATTCTCTCTATATTAAGCCCTCGTCGTTTGTTGCGCCATAAAATATAATATAAAGAAACCTAATATGATATGATGACGAAGATGATATTCCTATGCATGAATGCATGAATACACGAATTTACAATTTTCAAAAAATGTAGTAAGCAGCATAAATTCTCCCTTGTTTGCCCGCAAGTAGAAAACTTTTTTTTCTTACGAGCGTGAGTAAAAAGGAGCCCTTTTTCTTCTTTCCCACAGCCAGTTCTGTCATTTAGATGATGATTCTGTTACTTTCCTACTTCTTATAGCGAGCAAGTTCGTATCTATATGCCACCTCGGTGTGATCCGCAGATATATTATGCCAGAGACCGAGAAATGGAGAAAAGATAATAAATATTCTAGTCTGTGGCAGTGGTGGTAGTGCAAACATCAATATTATAATTTGTAAATGTTTGCGAAGTGGCGTGGTTGTAACAGTGGCGTCGAGGTTCTTTTCTCCCAAATTCTCACGAACTGAGTGATTTTTGTTTGGAAAGACGAAGATGAAGAAGGGAAAATCCGATAATGACGATGGATGACGGATGACAACCACTGCCAGCTCAAGGAATCTGTCTACGGTTTCTAGAGGAAAGGGACATTCGTAGAGTATAATCGTCGCCGTTGTAATGACTATAATACTGATGGGGTTGACTACGAAAGAAAAGAAGGATCGAGTTGGCACTGGCACATTCCTCTCGTCGCTCCTACTTTTCTTTGTGTCTAAAATTGAGAAATACGAAAATACAAAAATACGAATATGAATGCCTATGAATAATATGCATAGGGCAAAGGTTACTTCTGTGACTCTCGGACGAAAGCAGCTTTCTCGAAAGACTTTTCTTATTACATTTACTTGTTCCTTCGGTGGCAAGATCAAGGAATTTTTCTCTTTCTTTTCTCGCTGACTCTCCCTGTCTCTCTGGATGGAAGCTGTATGAAAGATGTGGTCTGAGTAAAGCGCCACTGTTGTCTACTTTGACAATGTTGCGAATGGTGAAGAGAAGAGTGAAAAATAGTAATTTGACTTTTTCTCTAATATACTTTCTTGTCGTGTTTTCAGCCGCCATCCCTGTTGTTGTTGTGAGGTCTGCCTGCTGAGTTAACTAAGCGAGTTCCTCCTCTTCTTTTCGTTTTCCTCGCAGCAGTCAACCAGCCAGCTTTCAGTATTTTTCTTCTCACGACAACAAACAGCATGACAAGCAAAACAATCTAGTTCAACCCAACCTATTTTTCTCCTTACTTCGTTTTCCTATAAACTTGTCGAGTGTTTTTAAGTTTTTCCTTGATGTTGTATTGTTATGCTTGTTTGTTCTGTACCGTGCCTAAGACCTTGTGCTCTTCCTTTCGAGTTGGGAATTGAAAAGGGAAGAGGAAGAAAAGAGTATTGCAATTTACTTGAAAGTTACCATAAGTAGATGAGATTTCAAATACCTATGAGAAGTGAATGGAATGAAACTGCGATTGGTTGCGACTTAAGATACGGAGAAAGTGCAACTTATTTACTCTTGTTCCGTATTCATTCGTCGTCGAACAGCGCGTCATGTAGCAGCAAGCAGAGTTTTCTGAAGAGATGTCTATTTCTAGAATTGTACAATTATTATATTGAATAGCGAGAGTCTATGTAACTCAGACACGTTGGTTCAATTGTATCATCAACACTTTTCAATGAAAACCTTGATGTATTTGAATGAATGAAGTGGCCAGAAGATAATGGATGTTCAAACAATATTGTGCAAAATCATACTACTGCTCATTGCAAGATGTGATCATATAGTGACAGAGGGTGAGGATGAGAAAAATTTTTCACTTCCCCTCGAGTTTCGAGTGTGTATCGTTAGCTAGCAATAAAGGCACTACTCGTAGGTTAATAATAGAAAAAGATAAGGCAGCTGATGACGATGTTGATAGCAAGCTTTTGGCTGACAAACATCTCCACTTAAAGTACAAGTAGTTTTGCCAGCAGTACTGGAAGTTGAAGTAAGTACTTCGTCGTTGTTGCTCGAATAAGTGGCACTGCGACTGGAGCCTCCATTAAATAGCAGTAAACTTTCACTCTCGCATAGACTCTCCTCTGCTATCCACCCGAAATCCAAACCACAGCTTGCCGCAGCTCATAGCTCTTATTATTCTCTTTCTCTTGTCTTCCAAGCTTTTGTGGTGCCCTGAAGCGTACAAAAAATTTTCAATGATCGTCAGCATCACTTTCATTTTCATTATATCGCCATCATGAATGCACACCAAGTGGTGAGGAAACTACTTTCGCCCGCATTGTGCAAATGTGCGAAGTTGTTGTTATTGCGTACGATGATATTTATACACTCGTGACACAACATAAAAGCTCGACATTAGAAATAGGCAAAACTGCAGATTACATTATGGGATTCTCTGACAGAGAATGAAAATTACAATGCATGATAACACAAGCACACAGCTGCAAAGGTATTCGAAAAGTAGTCCGCCGTGAGATGGATGCACGGAAAATTTATTTGTAATGAAAATACAGCCTTATCAAGTCATTCAGGTCCATAGGAAATGTGTTTCAGGAAAGCAACTAGAGGAAAGAAGTGAAGCAAGTCACTAATAATAGTAGGAGTACAAAAGAGGAAGACCGAAAAGAGTTAGCTAATTAACTTCACCATCCATCCGTGTCCTTTCTCCCTTTCTGTCTTATTGCTTTCACTGTACCACACTGCTGATTCCTTTCTCCTACTGCTGCAAGGGAATATAGGGAGATGAGAGTCAACTCCAGCCCAGCGTCACCGAAAACTATGGAAAACTTGGTAGAGAAAAGCATGTCATGTTGTTGGCGTTCATTGAAAGACTACCGCTGTGAAATTGTGGTAAAATAGGTAGAAACATAGCAAAGCGACTCGTATCGTTTCAATTGAGAGAGGTCTTTCTTGTGAGCATTGAAGAGTATAAGGTAAGGTATGCAAATATGTGTCTACCTTTTACTTTCTCCTTCTATTCTTTCACCGTCGTCGTCGTAAAACGGGTAGCAAAACAGAGCTCTGCAAATGTTGGGAAGTCAAGCGGGAGAAGTGCTGATCAAGGATCCCCTAAACTGTAAACCTATACTCAGACATAAGTAGTGCTTCCAATCTAACAGCTTCGTTCACCACTTTCTCCTCGGAAGGAAAATCGACGAAACGTCATGAAGCTAGGACATGGTGAATACAAAGTACCGTCGATAGAGCATAATGTGCACTATCTTGGAGAGCGCGGTGTCGGGCAACTACAATAGGAAGCGGGGTTAGTTGATTCACTAGAATAGAAACGTGATGGGAGGATGTCGGAGAGCGACAATAAAAAAAGTTTTCACTCACAACGTCTATATCTGTGCACTTCCTTATTGACATAATAACCCGTTCAATCTCACTCTTAGTCAAGCATATATAAAGAAATCTTGTTATGCTAAATAATGTCATTTACTCGAATTTTCTCGAATTGTAATGAATTGGAAAGGATTCGAAGTGGAGAGAGGTAAGGGCACTAAAATACTAAAATTCTATTTCCACACACACTCGAGATAAAATAAGAAATGCAGGGGGTAACTCATTTTTGCAAACCATCTATTCTTTTTGCTCGTCTGAAAACCGACTTTACTCCTCTCGGTGACGAGGGAGACGGAGGAAAGAAAGAGAGAAAAGAGTAAATAAGCAATAGTAGTGCTGGGACCAGGCTAGAAGGAAAGTTAGAAACTACAAATATTTATGTCTAATATACCAGAGGAGAGACCAGAGATATTCTCTGTTCTCTCTCTCTCTCTCTCATTCCTTTTCCTTGAAATGGAGATACTCATTTCCCCTCTGTTTCTCTGTTGTGAAGTGTGCCTTGTCTTGACTGAGAGTTGGAATAGAGTGAAAAGAGAAAAGTAAGCAATGGTAGTGAAACCGAACAACTAAAACTTACTTTTACTTTGTCACGCAGGGCATACTACCATCACCACAGCTTCTTTCTACGCCTTCCCGGGAAAGAGCATGGGAATAAGTTTGGAGGATAGCGAGTGAAGCGAAGCGAAGGGGCAAGGAAATGGAAGTGAAAACTGGTTATAACTTTCTCTCTGGCACAGGAAATAGACAGGTAAGAATGGAATGAATAGGTAAATAGTGCACGATGAGATTTGGGACTATGATAGAGGAGAGTTGTGTTCCAGACTCTTTCTCATGCAAGATGACTAATCACTATAATTGTATAACTGCAAAATTTCAAAACCTAATAAATAAATACGTAAACTGCAGAAGTGTTTTCCTGTATTATTATATTTATGGTTGGACAAAGCGCGGTATGTATTATTATTATTATTATGTTATGTTTGTGTATATTTCGTCTCATTTAATCTTATTTAGACTCTCTCAGTCAACTTGTCTTTATACTTATTTAATGGCGCTTTGCTGAGATGAGAAAATAATAATAATGTCAAATGCCGTTTTCCTTAAACGCAAGTAAAATCGAGTCTCGCAATACCCCGCTGCAGTCATGAGAAGCAACGCAACAGAAGGCAATAAGCAGAGTGTGTAATAGAATAAAACGTTGTATTTGTGTACTGTGTGCAGTGTGCACAATCTTTTCACTTCACACCCACGGGACACGGAACTGGAACTCGCAGTCAGAGAGTCAGCCAGGCAAAGCCATTTCTACAGGTTCCACTCTTGGCAATTTCCACTACCCTTTTCCATATACACCGTTAGTTGGAAAATGAATTCGTTCCGCTTTCTTACAGCAGCTTTGATTTTGCATCCAGAGACCAATCTAACAAACTGCTGCTACACGCTCTATTTATGATCAAAAAACAATTATTAATGGAACGGTCAGATGAGTTATTTGTTATTGGAGTTGGAGCTGAGTAAATGCTTTGTTAGATGCCGTCTTCCAACACTACGTACTTCCATGCCCCATCATATACTGTACTTACACTTCATTTCATTGTCAATGTATTCATAGAACGCATTTAGTCACTCGGAATCGCGATTCGCTCTCTGTCCGCCTCCTGAGCCCTGATTGACATGAGAAATGACGGAATGAATGATAAATTACCAAAGTTGTTGGTTAGAATCATTATTTACTTTTAGTACCCAGAAGAGTAATGTTATTGCAATGTCCAATAAAACAAAAACAAGGAATTGGAAGAAAGGAAAACAATAGAATCTGGACGTCTTCTTGTCAGGTATTCTTGGAATGAATCTATTCCTTTTACCAAGCGAACGTGCTTATCAAAACTTCACAGGAAATTGCCTCAAAGAAAAACAGACAAAGAGAGACAACATTATTTATAAAAACACTCATCCCTTTTCCTTTTCTCTTTTTCTTTCTGTCTATGCTGTTTAAAGGGAAAAAATGAAATCATTTCGTTGCTCTTTTTTTGCGAATAAGATTGCTCGCTTGCATGTGTGTGACATGCCTTAGATTTTAGATTGTAAACTGGAAAGTAAATAGAAGAGCCAAAACAACATTAACGTTTCATTTTTATGCGAACAATCACAAGTTCCATGTGAATGTTATATCGCGAATAAAATGTAGTACACAATTTACATAGGCTTTTTAAGATGAATCCATTCTGTCCCATCTATTCAAATTATTATGTAGATATGTTGGAAAACAACTAAATGCGGTCTTTCCTTAAGTCTTCATTGTCAAATCATTTTATTATATCAGAATCTGTATAGCAAATGCATACATTCAAACATACCGTTTCTATGTCTTGAAACCCACAATAAATCATAAGATCGGTCAAGAATTTGTCACATTTTTACCGCATTCGAAAAGGTTTCTTCGCAATGCTTCGCTTCTGTGTCAGCTTTGTCAGTTAGTAGCACTAATATTTTTAATTTGTTCGATTTTCGATTTTCCTTTGGTTTCATTTTCATCACACAGACTTGTATTCATGCTTTCTTAGGATTTCATTTTAATCATATCGCTTATGACTTTTTGTTCGTGAACTACAATTTAAGGTTGACCTTCGGGTTCGTTTATCTCCTATTTCAGTACAGATGTAACATTATTAAAAGTCACCGTTATCATAGTTAATCGTATTCACAGTATTCCTTCGTTAAAATAGTACAATTTACAATTACAACAACAACGGGCGAAATTGAAGGAGAGATACATACGTCTGCCTTTCTTTATTTTATTATTACTTTCCATACATATCATTAAATTAGTAGTAACAATGCATAATATGATTACGGTATAGTCTAATTACGATTTAGGTATATCCTTTCATTTCTTTGTAATATTATTCAATCTATAACGTATGTACGTAGATACAGTATTTACTTGCCTTATTTTTGTATATTGATTACAATTTGCATATCTACACGCAGTTTTATGCTTACTTATAAGATATAATATAGCAATTATTACTGAACCATTAATTTTATTATATGGAGGTATGGTTGTACGGATGTACGCTTAACTTGTATTTATTATGATGTATCTTATTTTAATTGTTACATTAGTTGGGAGGTGATCAGTAATATACAGTACTTATCCTAGTCGGAACTTATGTTTTATATTTTTAAATAAAATCGTAAACAGTATTCGATAACTAGTGTGTTAATTACTTTTTAAATATTATGTCATCGCAGATAACAAACAAACGTACACTGACTAAGTAAGTAATGTGTTTTGAAGTGTTTAGCAGCTTTTCAATAAATTACTGCATGGATATAGCATTATGATTTATGTATATCTCTTCATAACAAAATTGTTAAACCACAAACATGGACAGTTTGAAACCGAAGTTTAAACAGAATGAATGCTAAAATCATATATTAGCTCGTATTGAAGAAGGGGTAATTTGGGTAGTATATTACTAATGAGATACGTGTTGCTTTCAGCTTGTCATTTCCTTAGATTTTAAATGCTCATCCAGAATTGATTCCATTCAATTGTAAGTTATTAATTCTTTTCTCCATATCTTACACAAGAACGACAAAATTTCACGCTAGTTTAAAATTAGTCATGTATACATGAAAACGACGGTTCCTTCTCTCTTTCACGAGTAATTGGAGAGGTCATTTTTCAAGTTGTATGATTTCCTCTGAATTATTCTACACCTTTTTTGGTAGTACTCATCTAGATTTCTCTGTTGAGGTTTGACTGTAAATCTAAAACTCTTTTTTCATTTTACAAAGTTTAGTGGCATTTGTGCATTAGGTTTTTATAAAAAGAATAGCAAATTACAATCCAACTTAATGAGTCTACGCAAGCATCTCGCAGCATTTCCAGATTTTTAGGTCTGTAAAGCTTGAGAGTTGTGTGAAGCAAAACCATTTTAGCCATGACTTAAAAGGCTAAAGTTAAAACCTAAAATCACGACGGCAAAGTGTGTCGTCATGATATGATGAGTCATTTTTATTGGACATTGCAAGTAAATTATTTCTGCCTGCCTAAACTTTTGATTGAGTTTCACCAAATGATGATTAGGTATGATTAAACAAGTGTAATTTACGCTTCGCCATTTACAATGTGCTTTGTGTGTGAACCGTAAAATAGAAAGCGATTGTGTGAATGTGACTAAATCACTGTAAAATTGTACCTTCCTTTCTTATCCTCACCAAGACCTTTCTTTTGTAATAAAACGGAATATTCTCTGTACAGTACTTCTATTTCATTATTTGAAATCGTCATCAGCCTTGTAATAATAATTCTAAACTGTATTTAACCTACTGTGGCATTTTACATATTACGCATACATATGCTGGAGGTCATTATTATTTTACTTTTGAACAACTAACTAGTTGCTGTTTGCCCAAATAACGATATTTGCCGCCTGTGCAATTTTTAATACACAGTTTGCTGATAATAAATGATTCCTACGATGATTTGCTTACTGGAAAAGTTGGCTTAATGCAAGAAATCACTGTTGTCAGCTAAAGACACAAACTTTTGTATCAAAGCTTAACTACGAACTTACACTCCATTAAATATCCTACTTATCTGCGCGTGAGAGGCAATCAATAAATGCTCGTGTAAAGTTCTCATCCGACGTGTTGGATGAAATTGTTTTTACATTAGACTTTCACCTACTTATAAAATGACTCGTTCCGTAATGTATTGTTTGTTTTTGTTTGTATTAGTAGTGGTGTGTACGTGTTACATTAACATTAGAGAAACCTCTATGTTTGTAAATAATAATAATAATAATAATAATTTGATGACGATAAACATTTGTATTGTTGTTAATCATTTCGTCTTCCTCGAGCGTACCATAAAACAGCGAACAGTATTACTACAGATATAACACACAGCAGCGGATATCAGCTAGTATTACCAAATTAAACTATATTTACTTAGTTATTAGACTTGTCAACAACACTGGTAATTTTACTGCTCTCCTTCACAGTAGTCAGTTCTATGTTTTAAAATGTGCACATTACATTATATTAGAGTTATACGAATGAAGATCTTGAGGGTCCTTTATATGTTTAAGAACTATTTACTGGGTACTTTATCTGGTTCATTACTTCGCCCTAATGTACTGATGATTCTTTGCTGGTAAATTGTGATTGAATATATCAAACATGTAATGAAAACGCAGTAAGGTTTTTTACACAACAATTAGTATTTCCGTTTGCATACATAAATGTCTGAATGTAATTATAATCGAAGTATTTATAAATACACGCTTTCTTATGGCTACGGTGCTTTTATGGTTGGTTGGTTATGCAAAATGATGTAAAGTCATGATTGAATAGTTAAATACAATCTAACTTATACTGTGGTGAAAAGGGTGATATATTCGGTCGTTTTAAAGTAGGAAAGGTAGATTTCAGTTGTAGCAGAATAATGTACGGAAGAATTTTTAAGTCCAGCTTTAGATGCTTTCGATTTGATTCAATGAATGAATTGGAAAATGACTACAAATACATATTACATTGTACCGCAGCGAAGTACATATTTTGTATTTACGTAACGTATAATTAATCGATTACATAATTAATGGTTGCACTTGTTCAGTTCTAATTATTCGTCTGAAATGAATTGAGTGCACGCTTGATATTACATAGTAAAAACCCATTACATTGACCTATCATTAAATTGCTTTTCAACACAAACGAGCTTAATATTCCTGTATAAATGTATTAGGAGACCTATTCGATGATAAACTTACAAATTACAAAAGGATGTAAAACTCAAATGTTATACATTCACTCGTCAATTGCATCTGATTATATGGATGTCAGTTGGCTAGTCCACAGCCAAGCCTTAAACACTTTCTTGGCCAATCATCTCTTAAAAAGTACAAACAAACAACTCTCACTCACTTTTGACCTTGCTCACTCTTTCACTTGTTTAAATGTCAGTTTCATCCATTATAAAAAGTCTAGAAAAGACTTGTCACCGTGTGTTCAACATTATTTATAATATATTTACTAACGTACCACTCATCCTATTGTAGCTATTCAAAAGTTTGTCAAAGAAAGTAACACGTAAGCAAATCGTCACAAACCGTTAAGTTAGCATCAACCAGCGTTGCAAGATTACATTTGTAATTTAGCATTACTAAGAAAGGCAAATTGCCCGTCCTTTCGGTGTTAATTTGTAACACTCTACAATTATATTAGTCACAATTACCTTTCTTTAGTCGCTAATTTTCAAGTTTTCTTAAAAAAGAGAGACAAAGTTCTTTTAACCTGTAAAAACTGTTTACATTCAGGCAAGTAGAGTTATTATGTAACAGTTTATTTTCGTATGATGCATTGTTATGTATATGACAGGCAGAGACGAAAATAATTTCTCTCCTCCGGAACAAACAAAATTCACTCTAAATTGTAATTATTTTTAAGGATTTTAAGATATTGTTAGATCAAGGTGAAGATGGTGCAGCCGGTAATAATAGTAATCTATTCTCATTTCATCTTTTTTTCTGCCATTGTTTATAGTCGCGTTGGTTGTAAATCATTATAATAAAATGTAGTAGCAGTAGTGTAATTGTGGATAATCCTACAATTCTACTTTAAATATTAATTGTATTGTATTGTAATTAATATTAAACGTACTGTGTATGTATTTAATAACTGAAGTTAAACGATGTTTTAAGGATTTGGTTGAGATGTAGTGGAATCTGGATTTGTCGCCGTTGCTGCCTCTGTAGATGCAATAAGGTCTGTAGCACTAGTCCCTCCACCGTTTCCTCCACTGTTCTCTTGAGTTTGTGTGTTACTTCCAGATGAACCAGCCACATGGGGTGGAATCAATATTTGATTAAGGTGTGGCTGAATTCCCATTTCTTCAACAACAAAAATATTTAACCATCAATTTACTATACTCAACATGATAAAGTATGAATTATTGATATCTACTTATATTAGCGCAAGTAATTAATTACCATGCTCTGTGTAGTTAAATAGGGGCGGAAGCTCCCGACCGTTAGGCAGTCTAGTGTTAGGATCTCGAAGTTCATCGAAAAAGTTATGGGCACATGCTTCCAATGGAGTTATTCTTGACGACGGTGTATATTCAAGAAGACGGGAGACCAACTCGATTGCCTCAGGAGGTGTACGTGGTCGGAACACCTACAAAATCATGAAACATTTAAACATTAACACTGTATTGTTTCTCTTTTTTTTACAACACTTCATTATGCGACTTAACTGATTTAACCATACATCAGAATATTGCTACAGTATTATTAAATTACACTGGTTTTGGTTTAGTATGTATTTTATTATGGTCGAAGTATTCCAAACTGGAGGGTACAAAGAAAAATGCAATAACAGAATATTAATTTGAAGGAACTTTTCAATTCAACAATTCTCAATGGAATAATCAACCACAAAAATAGCTCTTGGCCCCGAAAGTGAATATGTTGACCCCATAATGACCCCAAATATTTTAAACAAAAATATTGTTTGTAACCAGCTTCAAATAGTAAATTGCCTTTGGGTTGAGGACAATAATTATAAAGATTTCATACACGCTCCATAATAACTTTCGGAGAAAATTTTCAGGTTACAGCAAATGTGAGAGGAAATATATATATATTCTATGGCACTGCTTAATGTCAATGAAATTGATTTTTCCACTGAGCAATGCATTATATTGTATAAATAATTCTGGCCTAAGAATTCAAAGTTTCACACAAAATCATTCCAACACAGTCTATTTGTTAGTACACAGCAACAGTCACTACACTAAACAGACCCACCGATCGATTATGCACAATAAAAGTAAAAAACGATGTATTTTAATTGCACACCGCACTTCAAACAGAACAAAATATGACCAATTTCCAACACACTTACTCTAATTCGCTGTTTAGGAGACGAATTGGAAGATACAGATACATACATTTGCTGTAACCTTTGCTGTATGGGGGAGTCAATATAAAATATTTAGCTTTCACTACAACCTCATCATAATTATCTGAAATGCATTTGATGAAACTGTTCGGCTATTTCCTTGTGATTTCCACTTAAACTCTAATACATGGCTACTGTTTGACAGAATTAAAAAACCAATCCTAAACTATCCCACATTCGGGTGTGACTACTTTGTTTAAACTAGTTCAGTTTTTAACATTTAACTACAATTAGATGATTTTTTGCTTACCTTTGTCCATGGATGGGCAGTGATTTGGGGAAAGCGGAATTCGGTATAATTTGGGTTCATTTCTCTGATCTGTTCACGAGTAGGTGTGCCCAACACTTTGATAATCTCCACCAGTTGATCAACTCCTGAATCACCGGGGAAGATTGGCTGACCTGTAAATTGAATGAAAATAGTTATTAATTAATTTACTTACTTTCAACTTACTGAACAGCAAAATAATTTTCTGTTTCTAGACTTTGTTATTCGTCTCGTAAAACGAACTTCCACTCATGTGTATGTACTATGTAATGTACACATGAATGAAACTTCGTTTTACGAGAGATCGTCAGGATTAAAAATTAACAATGTCCTCTGTGTCGAGTAAAAATTGCAGTTACCCGGGATGTCCAAGGACATTCCAAACACGAAATGCATCATATTTTGTCAACAAATGTAGGAAATAGCTATTTCTTAATTTACTACAAAAACTTACCCAGCAGCAACTCCGCCAAAACACAACCAGCACTCCAAACATCTATAGTAATCAAACATCAAATGTAAAAAATATTATATTAGAGTATATTATGGGATGACTCATGACACGACGAGCGTTTTAAATTTAAATTCAACTGATTCATACCAATTTTGGTGGTATAGTCAATAGCACCAAAAATGAGTTCGGGGGCTCGGTAGTATCGTGAGCAGATGTAGGAAACATTTGGCTCTCCTCGGACAAGATGTTTGGCGCTACCTGTTAAATAGCAGCATTATAATAGATCATTAGATATAATATCATAATACAAATGTAGACGATAGAGACCAATATGACACAAAGTGCGGCATGTGAATAGCTTCTCATTTGCATGACAAAGATTGAACATAGTCGAATGTAAAAAACCAAACGCTAACTATCTCTAGACACAAGTCGTATGAAAGTGCATAGCTTATCAAGTTCAGACATGCACATAAAACCGGACATTCATTTACATTCATTCACGATGATGCGAAGAGACTGAAACGAATGGAGGATAAAAGTA